>JAODKF010000044.1:1927624-1951631 GCA_026779585.1 Mormyrus proboscirostris | reverse complement strand
AACACAATCGGGCCGGAACACAGGGTAATGAGGTGGGCGTGGCACACGGGAGGATGGAACGGAGCGGATCGTGACACTCTGAAAGTTAATTCAGAATTTTTATTTTGCTCCAAGTAAATTTATTTCAAGATAAAATGTTACGTTAGTCTTTCACAGTAGTTCCACAGTAGTTAAATCAGGCGATAAAGGGAGCCAAGTCAAAATTCAATCATCTCTGAAGCCTTTCTTGGCCAATCTATGGAATGCCTTGCTGCATGGGAAGGGGAATTGCCCTGCATAAATATCATAAGCTTTTTGAAAGTTTACTCTAAGAAAAAATCTGTAAAAAAACGAAAAATGTCCTGGCAGAAAATTACCAGTATCTTTTCTGTTAAATTTACAGACATTTCCTTTAACCCTAAAATGGAAAATTCCATGCATTCACAGTATATCCTCTGTACCATTGAAAGACACTTCTGTTAATCCCAAAATAGTTAATTCCATAGATTTACAGTATATCCTTTGTACTATTCATGGACACTTCTGTTAATCCCTAAGTGGCTCAGGGAACAAAACATTGACATTTTGGGCCCATGGCCAGGAAACTCCCCAGATCTTAATCCCATTGCAAACTTGTGGTCAATCCTCAAGAGGTGGCCGGGGAAACAAAAACCCACAAAGTCTGACCAACTGCAAGCATTGATTATGCAAGAATAGGCTGCCATCAGTCAGGATTTCACCCAGAAGAATTGCGGAGGTATTGAAAAAGAGGGGTCAACGTTGCAAATCTTGACGCTTTACATAAATGTAACGTAATCGTCAATAAATCTGATGGTAAATAAAGTATTAATTGCCTTTGACAATTATGAAATGCTCGTAATTATACTTCAATATACCACAGAAACATCTGACAAAATGACCTACAAACACTGAAGCAGCAAACTTTGTGAAAACAATACTGGAATCAAATTAAATACCAATTCTATAACACGGATACTCAATACAATTTTGGCCTGAATCCAGCCAAAAATATAATTTAAAAACCTGCTGTTTGAAGATGTGGAGACCCAAAAAAGGGGAAAATCAGGTTTATCAAAATCTTGTTTTCTGTTTGTTTGCTTATGGTTATGATTAGTGGAGCGGAGGGTAAAGGTTGTCATTGTGAGAGCAGGGTTACGCTCCATAAAAATGAATGGATGGTCGCCACAGAGATATGAATAAAAACATATGTGTGTGTGTGGGTTTGCATAGATCATTTTTGGGGACCAAAATGTCCCCAAAGTGCAGTAAAACCTGAAACTTCCTTACTTTTGGGGACACTTCTTCAGGTGCCCATTTGGATAACCTCAATTTTATAAAAATCTGTGAATACAATCAAAAAAGTAAAAATGCCAAAAGTCTTGTATTTGGGTTGTTACTTATGGTTAAGGTTAGGGATGGGTAGAGGTTAAGAGTGTCGTGATTGAGATCAGGGTTTTTCCCATAGAAATGAATGGACGGTCCCCATTTAGATAGGAAGACCAACTTGTGTGTGAGTGTATACGGGGTCTGCTTTGAGATGAGCTGGCAGCCTGATCTTTTTATTTCCTTCCTTGTGATCTACATTTACTGGGAAAGGCTCCAGGATCCTTGCAGCCTTGAAGGGGATGAGAGGTTCTGGGAAATGAATCCAATAAAAAATCTGCAATTAAGGATTTATTTCAGAGAATAAAAAGCAGACTGCAGCAAGAAACATTTGTGGCATTAAACTACTTCTTCACCTATAGTTAACTGATCTATGTGTAACTATTGTATTATTTTTTTTTATCACATTTTTAAAAATTGCAGTTTTTAATCAGAAAGAGGGCTTGTCGGAACAATAGCACTGTATTCCCCAAACAGCCGTCACTTGTTCCACCCAATCCATTCTCCTCGCGCACATGCCAACCGATTATTGGATGGATTACCTGGAAGTGTGAAAGTTAATAAATGTGTTTAACCTGAATGCTCTGAGTCGTTGTTGTGCCGTGAAGGTATGAAAATACACCTATTCATTTATTGCACATTCTACTTGCATGACAAAAACTTTCCCCACGAATAAGGTTATTAATCATATTCCTTTGTGTATGTTTTATTTTCCATGACCGAAAATGTCATTTATATTTTTATATGTTTAAATGTTTATATTCTATTTACACTGCATGTAGGATTACTAGGCATGTATTCTTCTTGGAGAAAATGTCATGAACCCGCTCGGACACACAGAGGGATAGCTCACAGAGCCTTTATTTAACTGGGCAGACAGAACAGAGACTGGGAGTGGGCAGAGACAGGGTCGTGCAGGCCGGGTTCGAAAACCAGGAGATTGTGAACAAGCGGCAGGCCAGGATCAGGATCCGTAGTCAGGGTCGCAGGCAAAAGGGTCGATCACCGGGGGGGTCCATCCGAAGACACAGACAAGGCACACGGGGAACTCATGAGGAGGAAGAGCGAAGGGAGGAAGGGCAGGTGGGAGGTCGAGACGGGTTGCAGGCAGAGTCGGGCAGGGAAAGCAGGGCGGAACAGAGCTATATGGGAGACAGGGAGATGAACGCTCAGTATGTATCTTACCATCCACAGAACCTCGCACCGGGCTGCAGTGCTGTCGGGCTTTTATTTCTGGAAAAACTAAGGCAGACCTCTGAAAGTGAATTCAGAAGATTTCTTTTGGTCCAAGTAAATTTATTTAGAGAGAAATTGTTACATTAGTCTTTCACAGTAGTTTCACAATAGTTAAATCAGGCGATAAAGGGAGCCAAGTCATAATTCAGTCATCTTTCAAGTCTTTCTTGGCCCATCCGTGGAATTCCTTGCTGCATGGGAAGGGGAATTGTCCTGCATAAATATCATAACCTTTTTGAAAGTTCACTCTATAAAGAAAATCCATTAAAAAGCCTATTGTCCTGGCAGAAAATTACCAGTACCCTTTCTGTTAAATTTACAGACATTTCCTTTAACCCTGAAATGAAAAATTCCATGCATTCACAGTATATCATCTGTACCATTGAAAGACACTTCTGTTAATCCCAAAACAGGTAATTCCATAAAGTCACTGCATATCCTCAATACCATTCATAGACATTTCCTTTCACACAGAGAAACACGTTTATTCACAGTAAATTGTCCATCAATCCTAAAGTGACAATGTCTGGAAAATTATAGTATACCCTCAGTGGTGGCCTAGAATTTCTCACTACTGACAATTCTAATTAAATCTGTGACAGGGTCTATACCAACTGACCCCGCCCCCTGTGACCTTTCGCCATTTGGCCAGCAAGTATTGTTGGCCATTCTGCCTCCCCCCCCTCCCTGTCTTAGTTCCTAGTTTTCCCTGGTGTGTTTTCCTTATTGGTTGGACATCTGCATACTGTAGGTTTGTGGGCAGAGCGCGTGGCTATAAACCCTTTGGTCATGTGGATTTCAAGGCCAGCTTCCTCTGTTTATTTGTAAATATTGGATTTTGTTCCCCAGTCTTTATTTTTTATTTTAGTTTTCTTGTTCCTAGTTTTTAGCTGTGTTCTGTTCTGGGTTTTGCTAGGTGCCTGTGTTGTGGTAATGTATTACTTTGTGTTATATTCTTAATTTCTTAGTATTTGATTCTCTGACTTTCACCGTTGGTCTCTTGGTTCCATGATTAAGTTCATTCAACCCACCTGTCTAAAAATTCTGCAATGTAATGGAAGTTTTGTTTTAACGAGAGTATCCTAAATACTCTCCCTACCACTCCAAAAAACGTGACTCAACTAAATCCCCTCATGGACTGCTACTGCTACTGCGAAAGATAGAATTTGCTGAGTGTGGAGGCTAATAGCAAAGAAAACAATATAAATTGTGTAACCCGGGTTTATTTAATCCAGTTTATTTAAACTATGCCCTATTTGGGTGTCTGTTCCTTTAAGGCTGGGTTAATAGGATGCGTGCGCCATAGCGTAGTCTGGAGGGGACGTATAGGTCATGTGGAGTGTCGCATGGCTGGGCTGGAATGCCGCTCTGTGATCGGAGGAGGGGCTAGTCGGTTGGGTTCCCCCTGTCATGGTGGGTGAGAGGGTGGAGCTGGGGGGACAAGCAGCTCCGGGAGGAGAAGAGAGGTGTAGGGCAGGGGAAGAGTGAAAGAGGAAAGGAGCTGCGCTGGGCGTTCCATTGGTTTTCCCTTTGCTCACTAAGCGTATTCTGCCTGGTTGTTTGAGTAGTTACTGGGGACTGGTTAATAGCAGTGTAGCCTGCCGTTAGCGGAGGAGCGACGCGCTGGGAGAGTGCGGCTCCAGAAGAGATACCAGGTTTTTTTTCTGAGGTTACGCTGAGGCTAATCCGCGGCTAAATAGTTGTTGCGCGTTTTTTTTTCCCTCCTCCTCCATTTCTCTTTGGTTTGGAGGAACTGTAATAGTTAAGATTATTATGGTTTACTTCCCAAAGGCTTCAATATAAACGGGGAGAGTTTGGGACGTATATGAATCACTGACGTGGGGGAAGCAAGTGTTTCTCCGAGGCCTGCAGCGACGAGACGCCATTTCACCAGATAGCACCGAGAGAGCCTGCAGTTCCTCCGGCAACGCTGGATTGCTGCATTGCCTTTCCCCTGGACGTGTGACTTTTCCAAGCTTCGCTGGGGTTGTGAGTACGAGACTGTTGGATGCCCATTAGGGGTGAAATAAAGCGAGCCAACGATA
Organism: Mormyrus proboscirostris; assembly: GCA_026779585.1. NCBI lineage: Eukaryota > Metazoa > Chordata > Actinopteri > Osteoglossiformes > Mormyridae > Mormyrus > Mormyrus proboscirostris. The sequence goes on along the minus strand of JAODKF010000044.1, from coordinate 1,946,967 downwards.
CTGAACAGGCCTGCGTCGGAAAATACTTTGTAATATTGCTTGCTTGCTTTGTAATATTGTTTCACCGTTATTGTATATGTGACGTGTATATGTGGAGTAACGAACGCTTAACAGAGAAAGTAATATGTGCTGTGGATTGTGTTTGTGTGGGTATTGTGCTGTATTTGTGAGCTGGGGACTGTGTTTCTGCTTGTGCTGGGTTTTGGTATTAATACCTTGGGATGTCTGCGTAACGCGGGTTGGTGTCACTCGATCATAGGTGCTTGACAGGTATTGGTAAATGGGCCTTCTGCCAAATTATTTTGGGTTATTTTTGTGACCTGACCGCGCAAACGTATCTTTCTATGTTTTCATCTAGGAGGCAGTGAATAGAATTACAGCCGTGATCTCGCAACCCACAGAACCCGTGATCCACGGAACAAGTTTTGATAGCAAATGACTGTCCAAAAGATGGTAGCTGCAACCTCCATTTTTCATTTCTCCTGCCCTCAGTCTTTGCGGTTCCAATTTTGCTGCCCTATGTCATTGCAGTCTACAATATTGATTCAACTTTTAGAGACCCTGTCAAAATCTAATCACTTCCTGTTCCTCGGCTGTATAATGCTTGTGCAAAGTTTGAAATAGATCCGTCAAACGGTTTTTGAGTTATTAAACCAGTAATTGTGTTATTAAACCATATCACAATACGGGGCAACGATACGATCACGATACATTCTGAATAATGCCTAAATAACACAAATATTCTAAACAGCTGAATGGATCGTTCATTATTTTTTATTATTATTATTTTGAGGTCTACAGTTAGAACAACAAATTTTGTTTATGGTTTTCATAAAAATTAAAAAATATACAAAACAAATACAACAAAACAGCCTATTGTAGCAAACTTAAATGTTGCTTGTACTGGCAGCTATGGCTTAAACGATTTCAGTTTTTTGTGTAGAAACAAAAGTCGATCCACGTGTTCTGGTTTAAGAGCACTTCTCTGAGCTGTAACTATATCTCCAGCTGTGGAGAATATTCTCTCTGCAGCTATACTTGTACCTGGGATGCAGAGTGTACTTCTAGTCAAGTTACACAGTAAAGGGAAAGCAACTTGGCGTGGATCATCAGATATTTTTTTATCTCATCTAATGCCTGATCATGTAGTGACATAGGTGAGTCCTGTATCTTTGGAAGAGAAAATGTCTCTCCAAATATTATTATATATCATTATGTAACTTAAAGTTTTTCTCTTACAGTTTTTATTTCAAGAACCCCTAACCTCCATTAAAATGGTTTATTCTAAAGTCCCGCTCCGGGTTGCAGATGCTCACTTCCAGACCCGTAAGTAAAGCGACGACATATAGAGTAGTGATGGGAAGTTCGGATCATTTTACAGACTCTGACCTTTGAATCCCGTTCAACAAAATGAACGAATCGAGTCATTTCATTCATTTTAGCAAAATATAATTAAAATGTCACCTGTTACCTCCCTAACAATCCCTAGTAATGCTTACACAAATGTTGATCACACTACAAACAAGACAAAACTATAATGCTATAAGAAACAGAAAATATTAATTCATTCCTTTTCATTGCTTGTTGTGTTGTATTTTACCCAGATACAATATTACTATTTTCTTATTTGCTATTGTGTAGGCCCTATTTTTTTTTTTGATTGGCTGGTTGACAGGCTTTAGGACTCCAGCAGAGACACGCTTTTTTCATAGTGAGGCGCTACTGTGCCACGGTTTGAGAAAAATTGGGCGCTGCGGCATATTAGCCTACAAATTATTTTCCCGCGTGAGAAATACAATGTGTGGCGGAAGTGCGTGACAAAAGACTGAAAAGAGTGACTGTCACGCTCAAAGTGTGACACTTGAGAGCCCTGAATTCATTGTTTACCTGGGTCTTTAGTCTATGATTCACTCACCTCGCCTTTTATTATTCAATTTAAAAATTAAACTGTCAACTACCAAGACTCCTTCCTCAAATCAATCCCACAGTTGGCAAAATCCTAAACACTGTTCATCAGGTTAGACACAATTAGCAAATCTAAATATGCCAATTAGCAAAACTCTAAACACATTCTCATTCACAAAACACATTTAGCAGTGTGGTGCACTTGCACCCAGAATGGCACACACAGACTCCAAAAGGTACAAATAACACTATTTTCCTCATTAACACACTACCACTCAAAATTGAGCACAAGTGTCCAATCTGTGATGTGTGGAACCCATTCAATAAACAGGATATAAGGTAAGACAAATGCAAGCGGCATGACTGAATTCAACATGGAGCATTACAACAGAAGAGGAAGAGGAGTGTGTCTCAGAGTTGGTGGACGAGGAGGAAGACCAAGAAGAAGAGCTGTGATTTCAAATGAAATTAGAGGACCGATTATAGCTCATGTTGTGGTTCATGGCATGACTGAGGGAAGCAGGACAACATGTGCAACCAAATTTAAGTCGGTTCACAGTAGCCTCCATAGTCAGGACCTTCAGAGAAGAAAACCGGTAAAATGTATTTTTGATAATGAAAGTTACGGCATGATTTCAGTGTCAGTAAACGACTCCACCAATCTCTAGAAAGAGGACGGGAAAATAATTTCCTTATGGTTCTAGATCTGTTTTTGTAGAGTAGAGAACATTTACAATACAGCATGTGTACTTCTAAAAATATTATCTTTTTGCATAATTGAAAGACGGTCACATAGGGGTGGAAGAACAACAAGAAACTAATTGTTAAGATGGTCCATCAAAACAATGCAATACAACTGCGTGTAATACAACAGCGGATTACTGAAGACATTTTGATGGAATAAACCATGTGAGTTGTCCATTGTCTAGCTTCCCCAACTCTCCCGAGTTAAATTCGGTTCGGTGATTTTTTTGGTGCCTGTTACAGTCCTGTAAAGAGCGTGTTCTGTTGCAGCAAGCAAGTCTCCTTGTCCTTCATTGCACTCGCATTCACCCAGCGCTACATTATACAGTATAATACATACCAACCTTGGGTTGACTCAAAATCAGATCGGAAAGAAAATCAGTGGCATCACTCATCACTACAGGCAAATGTAGTAAACCAAATACAAGGATTTCTTCCTTTTCAAAAGAACTAATTACTAAATAAAAAATGCAGAAAACAAGCTCTCTGAATAAAAAAAATGACAAGATAACAACAATGCAAATTTGCCGGGTTTGGTACAGTTTGTAGCCTTCACAGAAATACTTTTGTTCCTTTCAGAATTTTGTTGATCAGTTTTTTTGTGCAAAGAAAATCAGACTTTAATCTGCAATTTAATTTTTTAATTAAGCCTTTTAATTTGCAATTATCGCATTTGTCAAGAAAGCGGGTAAAGTATTTGGCTTTCAGTTGAGCTGTATATTTTGACTTCTTCTGCTAGATATGTCACTGCTTCTGTAACTTCCCAAGATACTTGACCATTCCCAGTCCTAGACATGTCTGGTGTGCCAATCGATTGTTTCCAACAGAAACCAAAAAAATGATGATCACTACTAATTACCTCTCCAGTCAGCAAGTTTATACATCAGATATTTAGTGGGTTATACCCTTTATTTTTTCAACCCTGCACATTTTTCTTTCAGCTAAAAAAATTAAGTGCTGCATGGTTATGGTGTATTTTTCCATTTATTGCAGACTCCTCTACTTATATGTCCAGACAAGCAATGTTATCATATAACGGCCTTTGAACAGATCACTTCAAATGACGGTACTGTGCACAAAGACAGCTTTATAAAACTAAATTAGAAAATCCAGTTTAAAAATTGACCGTGGAGAGTGGCATGAAACAGATATGACAAAATTAGGTTCTTTGTTGGTTTTGCCTTCATTTTCCTGTTGAATATGGAGAAACAGACTTAAAATGAAGAGAAAGGAGGAGTCCCAATTTCTTGTCATTTCCAGTAAATTAAAAGCCAAATGGTGCACAGAAATATGTTATGGCAAATACAAATACATTTATTCATCCGGAGCTGAAAGAGAATATGCTGGATGGTGGAACTGAAACAAAGCTATGTCCAGACAGTGCATAGGACAGATGGCCCCAGCATGTTCATTAAGCTGTCTCACCAGATAGCGAGGATGATGTTATTGGACCGCAAGAGAAAATTCTGATGTTGTGCCCAGGCCAGTTTGACAGGTCAGGGTCAGTTTTTAAACTGTTTCGAGAGCTGTGCTAAGACCAATCATTGAATGAGGGAGACAATGGCTATTCAGGTGAGGTTATTCTTGGTTGGTGCCGCAGGAGCTGTGAGCCACAAAAATCTTAGGTCTTCTCGCTGGGACTATTCACACATTGTGGAGGAGGTGGGTGCAATATAGGGCCCCTGTCTGAGCATGTGGCCACCTTTGGCATTCAGCTGAGACAGAGAGTAAGCGTATGAGATTGCACACAGGTATGAAATGACTAAGCAAGCAGCTAATAGTGTAATGTTGATGCGATCTGGGGATTGGGTCACAGTGCAGGGAACCCATGTAGCCATAATACAAGATAGGGATGGTTACATGGTGTGAGGAGCAATACCAACACCAGTTTACTTAGAGAGCAGGCAGAGAAAGCCTCAAGACCCAATTTCAAGCTACGCAACACAAAGCTTAGTGAAAGCAAAAATGTAAACTAGGGGGAGGTTAGGTTCCTGGAGACCCCCATACCATCTATCTCTGATGAAAGCCCACATTCACCTGCTATACTCAACATCAAGGGTGTGGGTCCTGAAATGTGTATTCGTGTTTAAGCTTATGACATGAAGGTGCGTGCCTTGTTGCACAGTGGAGCCCAAAGGAATGTGCTGCCACTTCACTGCTATAATCACATTCACTCTTACATCCGACCAACTCACAGTTGTGAAATCTGTCTGGGGCATTGGCCCTGTTGATGTACAGGTCTACGGAGGACCTGCCTGTCCAAATCGGCACCCGCACCATTGGTGTCAACTTTATTGTCGCGGACGTGGCGGAAAATGCAGAAGCTATCCTGGGTCATGCTTTTCTTAGTTAGTTTTGAGCACGTCTGGATTTCATTAGCCAGAAAATAGTCCTTTTTGGTGATCAGGAACCATACTTTGACTCAAAGAAAAGGCCTAGGGTGCATGATGTCAGAATAGCTCCCACCACTGTCCTTGAATCTGGATGTGAATACATAGTCCCAGGTAATGCACATTTCTGGGATCCAGTTCAGGTGGTTGTTTTCCAGCAAAGGAGTTTGTCAAGAAATACTACCTGCTGGTGGCAGGGGTGGGTGGTGAAGGCCATGTTGAGCAAGTAAATTCCAATTAGACTCTACAAGTCAGGCAGTTCCGGTGAAAGTAAGAAAGAGCCATTCCTGCCGCCTGCCCATGTAGTACCACCCGCTGGACCCACCTCTTTGCCAGCAGCAACAAGGCCCACTGCGTCATTTGTCCCTGTACTTTTACCGTCTTTGTATTATGAGAGCTCTGCTGCCTTGGGCCTAAGTGAATGTAGAGTCTTAGCTACTGTACTCAATACGTACAGAGACGTTTTCTCCACTGGGTCCACATATCCTGGACTAGCATTATACAGCATGACATTCAGACTCTACTAGGGCCCCCTCCTTTCCCAACTGTCCTAGTATGTAAAAAGGACCAGACCTACTGCTTTGTATGGACTACTGGCCAGTGAATGAGCGGATGATTAACCCTCTGGGGTCGAGTACATTGTCGGCGATGCAACATTCTTTTCGCATTTATTTCAGTTTATATCTCACTGAAATCTTAATGTAGAATTACGAAAAAAAACTCTGTAATCTGTCTTCTTTTCAAAACGTCCATTGTCGGAAGTATTGAAGTTTTTTAAATTAGGTTAAATCGGCAAAAAATTAAACCATGTCAGCTTACTTTGTTTTACCTGCATCGGGGGGTGTAGTGTTGCTGTCACCCGACGATCGCTAATCACATTCTAAATAGCCGCATTAGCGCGCATTCAAATTGCATTCCCATGGACAATGGCTCATTCATGCACATGAAAGTTGCTACATATTCAATGATAGGAGCCAGAAATAGTGACATGAGTTAGCTTTATCTTATTTATTTTTTCGACTGAATGTTGCAACTACACCATTTAGTCATCTTCATGTAGCCAAGCCTTTGGTGATCAGATATCTGAGATCAATACAAACTGCCAGCATTGCTTACTATGTACTTTTATAATGTATCTGCAAGTGTTCCAAACTGCATTTTGCAATGTCTTTACTTTGATGTCAAATTACAAACGTAACAGGAATCTGACATATTTACAGTATACATTAAAATAAAGATGAGTGTAATGCCGAAACAAATATATAATAAATAATTTATTTTCCATGAATTAAGTTTATGATATTTGAAGAAGTGTGTGATCATGCCCCAGTCAGTGAAAGTGTGTTTCCTACCCCTAGACCCCAGGGGTTTAAGAATACATATTCTCTTCCATGCATTTAGGGCACCATAGACACCCTTTAAATGCCAAATGGTTCAGCACCTTAGACCTGGCTGCAGGTTATTAGCAGGTTGAACTGGACCCCTGGGCAATAAGAGCTACAGCCTTTTGCAGATGGGAGGGACTTTTCCAGTGGAATGTTATGCAGTTTGGGCTCTACAATGCATCGGCTACGTTCCAAAGGTTGATGATTCGAGTGCTGGCTAGAACGTAGTGGGAAGCCTGCCTGGTTTACTGTTTGACATCATCGTCTTGGGGAGAGATGTTACCCAGACGCTTCAGGGCTTAGCATGGTTGTTTGACAGGCTTTAGTGGGCTGACTTAAAAATGAAGTCAGCCAAGTGATTTTTCTACAACTGTGAGGTGACGTTACTTGGCCACATTGTTTCAAAGCATGGAATAGCAACTGACCCTCAGAAGATCTTAAAAATCCTAGAGTAGCCACAATCTGCATTCATTCCAGAGGTCTGCCAGTTTGCTCGCTTCATGTTACAATTTGTTAGGGATTTTACTGCAGTGGCTGGCCCTTTTCTTGCCTTCACAAAGAAGAATACCCAGTTCCAAGTGCCAGTAGGTCTTCAGTGAACTGAAAGGTTTGATGACTGCTGCAACTATCTTAGGCTATCCCTCTGACAACGGTGCTCTTGTCTTGGACACGGATGCTAACAGTGTTGTCCTTGGAGCCATCTTATCCCAGCAACAGGAGGGTGAGGAGCGGGTGCTGGCGTAAGGAAGCCCGCGGTTGTCCTCCACTAAACAGAACTACTGCACTACTCAAAAGGAACTGCCGGGCATAGTCATATTTGTCGCCCAAAGAGACACTGGGTCAGTCAGTGGAACAGGCTGAGAAACACTATGATAAGCACATGGCCAGGAACCGCTGTAACACTGCAGATTTGTCACCCTTTGTTATGTGGACAGAACACAACAGTTTTTGATAAGTTACCACAGGTGAGACCTACTGCAGCTGGGTAGGACATTCTCCATAAAATGGCAGCAGTCCCTGGCATTCTGAGGGGCCCCATAGGCTTCCACGCCCGATGTGTGATCTTGTTGACTTTCATGTGTCTGTGTCTCTCTAACCTTCCATTTGAAATATTATTTAATAACCTCCCCCGAGAAACGAGGGGGGGTTATGCTTAACTTTATGCTTAGGTTCATTGTCATGTTGAACAAAGAATCTTTTTGCCAGCCATAGGTTCATAGCTGACTGGAACAAGTTCTTCTGCAATATTGGGTGGTATACCCTAACCTTAACCCTCTTCCCTCTTATAAGATTCTCTTATAAGATTCCCAGTCCCAACATATTAAAAGCATCCCAACAGCATAATGCTGCAACCACCATGTTTCACCGCAGATATGGTGTTTCTTGAGGCATTATACACCACACATACCTCCTTGAAGTCTGGCAAAAAAAATCTATTTTGGTCTCATCTGACCTTAAAATCTTCTTCCACAACAGGCTCTTTCTCATGCTTTGTAGCAAATGCCATATGTACTTTCATGTTCATCTTCTTAAGGAATCCCTTCTTGCTGCCCCCCCATAGAGGCGTGTTTCATAGAGAGCTCTTGAAATAGTGGACCCATGCACCTTCACTCAAGCTCCAGCCATTGCAAACTTCTGAGAGTGACATTTGGACTTATTAGCCTCTCTCACCAGTTGACGTCTTGCTCTGATGCTTAGTTTTGAGGGACGGGCTGTTCTAGTGAAGATCTAGGGACTGTGATCAACCTTCCACTTACTGGCGATGAGTCCTACAGTGCTCAATGGAACATGACTGGCCTGCAATGACAAATGGCCCTTCCAAGGGGTACATTTTATCTTCAGAGAGAAACATCATGACTACGTAGTACCTAATTATGTTTAAATACGGTCTAATAACTGTCACCTTTGTGTTATTTGTGATTAATTTCTCATTTATATTAACCTGGAACCATAGGCGTAGATTTAGGGGGGGACAGGGGGATGCGTCCCTCCAGTGTTGAGATTCATATATCTCAATTACATGATTAAAAGTTTTTTTCTTATGGTTTTTACTTGGAGAACTCTACCCTCCGTTAAAACGGTTTATTGTCAACTCCCGCTCTGTCAGGCAGACGCTCACTTCCAGACCCAGCGGGCAAAGAGACAACATAGAGAGCGGGGAGTGCAGCATCACAGTGCAGCTTTGTATGTAAACTTAACTCATTGAAGACCTTGTATCATAACCAACAGTCAATCAATAAAAGGCTGTGTGAAAAGGTGGAATGCAACTGTCTCAAGTCGATTAAGGTTCATAAAAATTATTATATTTGATTGTGCAAACTGCAGCTAGCTTGGTTAGTTAACAGTACAGCACAAATAGCAACGCTGATAACGTAGCGGTACATACCCTTTTTGTCAGTCACAAGTCACGTCCCACTGTGTTTGCTGTTACGGCAAAAGTACGAGTAAGAAGCCCGTCAAAAAAACGGGGCCAGACCTGGCATTTATTTGAAAAATGCCATAAAGTAAGTTACTCAATTACCAGAAACTCAGAATCATTTAGTTCATAAATAGTACTGGCAGAAAGTCTCATTAATTACTAAGAAGAGATTGAGTAAATCTCCGATATTTACTTCAATGGGTCTCTAGGAGAAGATCTTCTAGTTGCTATTTTATGTGTGTTGTGTTTCTTTCCAGAAGTTTAGGATGTGTTTGTACGTGAGAGAGGGTGCAGGTGCGTGACAGGGGCATCATAGTGGACCCTGAGGTGAGCTCATTTTTCCCCCCAATGAATGGCCTGACATTCGTGGTGGAATCTCACAAATTGTGCATAATTTAAATAATTCCTACAACTTTAGCATACATATAATGCGGGACTTAACATACTTAATCTACCACATTAGTGAAGATAGATAACAGTAAAATGGAAAGATAGATTTCACTTTATACATTGTAACAATAACAGCAATAAAAGAAAAAAAAAAAAGAACTGTATGAAATGCAAATACAGAATCACCTTATATGGCAATGTGATGTGACACCCTGATATACCCATCCCCCTAATGTTAATATTAAACCTGTGCGACTGTCTGGAGTTTCCACAGCACTGGGGGCTGAATACTTGTGCAAACAGCATGTATCACCTTTTTATTTTTATCTTTTTAATGTTAGCAGGTAACTGACCTACACTGGTGTTTGAAAATATACTAGAGCAAAAGAATTCATAAACATAAATGTGGTTTGAGAAAAGTGTGTGTGTGTGTGTGTATATATATATATATATATATTATGAGAGAGAAAGGTGATATTCTTTGAGTTATAATATATTAAGTGTTATTCCAAGGTACAATCCATAGAGACAAGACTATTGCTGTTCAGATTTTTAAGTGATTAAGTCAACAGTGGCAGTGAAACAATCAGTAATGGGTGTGTGTGTCACAAAGTACTGAAGGTAACAGAAGTTGGTGTAACTCTACCCATGTAACAGTGGTTGTATGTAACCTGAGTATCACAGCAGTTAACCATTGTTAATTCCACGAAGTGAACACACACTAAACCTGGTTGTAGTAAATTCTGCCAAATACTCCACAGATGCTGCTTACTACTGTGGGCACCTGCAGGAACTGTATAGTTTTTTTTCAGCTTCCACTCAGAGGTGGAGCATTCTGAAGAGCCATGCCAACCTCACACTGTAATCATGGTCTGGCGCTGGAAGGGGCACCCATGGGGCATCCATAACAACAGCAAAGAAGCTGTAAGATATCAGGCTGCTCTAGTCAGAGAGGCTCTTCTGGAAGAGAAGGGACAGACTGGAGAGTCTGTTAACACTGAAGCTCAGTCAATGGCAGAAGAAACTGGATTAAATAATTCAATCTGCTCTGTGGTGTGGTATGACACCCTGCGCAGCATTCATCAGATCACTAAACATATGCAGTCTGTGTCAATGCAAATAGACATGGCAGCTGACCCCCTGAAAACAAAAGCATCTTTTGTCAGTTACAGAAGCTCTGGCTTTTGTGCAGCACAGGCAGAGGTGGACATTTCAGGTCCAGAAAGTAAAAATCCAGACCAGGATTTTGTGTTAACCAACCAATTGAGCACTATATGACTGACTCTTTATGCTCAGCTGGTTGGTTGAAACAAAATTCTGGTCTGGATTTTTACTTTCTGGACTTGAAATGTCAACCTCTGAGCACAAGCCATAGAAAAAGAAATGTGCAAAGAAATGAAAGAAATGAGAGACTGTCTATGAAAAGGTACTTTACATATGAGCCTGTCAGCATGGGACTGACAAGGTTGGAAACTGCATTTTTCAATGTGGTTGTGGATGTATCTATTGCTGCACTGAATGAGAGGTTCAAGACCCAAGATGAAATCAAAGATAACGTTGGCTATATACTGACAATAACAAGAAAATGGCCTTTATTATCTATGCTTAGAGCTTCCAGCTCTCACTCCACCTTCCTCCCTCTGTTTCCAGTTGACCAGCCAGAAGAGATACTGAGCGTAGAATGAACTGTATTTGCTCCACAAAAAGTCAAAAAATAACAACTCAAAATGGAGGTAGTTTTGTGTTCCATTGGCTCCCAGCTTTATCATATATTTAATTAGGGATAGATATGAATTATTGTTGTTGCTGTTTGTCCATCCTCTCCTGTTCATCATCTATTTCCGGTCCAAAAATCCCCATTTGGTTTCTGTACAGCTCCAGGAACTGTGATGTGCGCTTGTCCTGTGCAGATCTAAAAATCATATTATTATATAATATATGAGTGTAACAAGCGCTCCCTGAAATCAAGCCTAGACATGATGGTGTAGCTGAGGTCCCCGAGGGAGCTATCAATGAATTACCTGACTTTGTCATGCTGCGTTGTGACAGACACTGGTTAGATGGTGTTGCACTATACATCTGCTAGACCAACTTCTTCCACCAGATCTATCTCCCTTTTGCATGGTGGAACATGTTTTTTCACTAGGAAAAGACTCCAGTGAGTTGTCACCAAGCCCTCCACGATCTGTGGTTCTACCCTGCCATCAGTTGAACAACTGTACTTGTAGAAGTACAAAGTAGAAAATTTCGCAATTTTCAAGAGTGTAGCTCAGGTTCACATATAAAGGGCAAGACAGGATAATTGGTAATTACAAGACAAACTAGGGCAGCGGTAGCCAATCTTATCCGCAAAGGGCCGGCGTGTATGTGGGTTTTCACTGCAACTCCCTAATTAGATTACTAATTAGAGGATTGATTGGCTGAAGAGTCCTCACACCTGGGTTTGAACAGCTGACCTACAGGTTATCCCAGAAACCTGCATACACACTGGCCTTTTGTGGATAAGATTGGCTACCCCTGAACTAGGGTAACACAAGAGGCAAACCTGACACAATACAAAATCTGTGTTTGAAATTTCTCAAGACCACAACCCAATTTTTACCATGCCAGCTCAGTCAAGTATAGGTTTAAATTAATACTATGATCAAGCATGCAGTGCACTCTGCAATTCATGCCAATCAATGCCTATCATACAAATTTGATTGGATGTGGCAGTGAATTTTAGGATTTTTAGGACTTGAGAATATGTTCTGCACTGAGCAGCTTCTCAAATTTCTTGTATCATAAGGTTCAATTTGTGGGAACAATGGAACTTGGTGTTTATCACGTGCATATACAGCTGGGATAAAGAGGGTTCTGGATTCTTTCATGCTGTATGAATTTTATTTCATGTTTAAATTCCTAAGCCTGATATAAGCGATGGTACACAATAAGTAAGGGTCATAAAAAAGTGTGCCAGATGGATATAAATTAGTAATAATGCTTCAAAGGGATTTGGTTAGCATGGCTTTATTTGACTACAGTATTACTCACTGAGTTTTTGAATGCCTGCCCTTAGTAATGTGGATAATTTATGGTTTGAACTGAATTTCAGCCTGATATATAACATTGGTACACCTTTTTCTGAAGCCGTGGAAATGTATAGTATAACAAAATTTCTAATGTAAAATTAGTAACCCTGAATTGCAGTAAAACCTGATGTATGTATAAGCACGTGTAAGCAAGACATGCCATTTATTGGATACAAAGAGATTGGTCTTCTAGTTTCATGAATTGCATAAATAAGATAAACAATGTTACAAAAAAAATAGCTATAGATTACAGCATATAGCAAAGGACAATTAAACACTAAATTTTAGCCTGATATGAAAATAGCAATACTAATACATATTTAATCTTTATCGATATTTCTAAGAATAAAAAAATCTGAGCATATGTATAATTAGATGAATAATAAGACGATGTTATAAGCATCAGGATGGTGATTTGAAGGTCAAAGTAAAAAATGTGGCAGGAAGTGAGGATAAACACATACAAGCAACAGGAAGTTTCCAAATGACCACCTAGAGAGATAGAGACTGAATTTATTAATATTCCAGTGGCTGGGCAAGGGACCAGGGATGCCAGGGGTCCGGGGAGGATGTCCTGGGTTTGTAGAGGATGTTCATTTGTGTGCTTTCCGTTTGTGGCTGATATGTGCTCACTGGGCATTTCAGCAACCTCCTCTTTGCTGAATGTGTTTCTGCTGCTCCTCTCCCACTTTGAAGTCCCTGGCTTCATCAGCTGACACTGAAGGGTAGAGGACGAGGGTAACTGTCCAGATCAGTGGTGCTGCGTTATAGCAGGTGGTCACTGTCCCTGGTGCTGCAATCAGTCCAGAGCCACTTTTAGATGGCAAGAGCGATAACTGAGCGGCAGTATCAGGGACACCGTCATAACAAAGCTTAGAATTTTTATTGTCTTGTTACACATACTCTCAACCACTTATCCATTATAATGTTATAGTGAGCTCTGAGCCTATTCCAGGAACCACCTGGCAGAAGGCAGGGGCACCCTGGACCAGCCCGTCACACCCCACAAACACAATGGCGGATTTAGAGGCACCGACTTACCAAGGCGCACTCTTTTTCCAAGTGTGGGATGAAAAATGTAAATTCACACAGCCGCATGGAGCAGAGGAAGGATGTTAACTCCCACTCACGTGTGAAAATCAGCATTACCCAGAGAGCACTAATTCCGCCTTCATACTTTACATAGAAACAACACTAGGAGAGAAGCGAAAGAAAATATATCAGGAGAATGCTAAGTTTTACACATTTGATGTCTATAATATAGTGTTTCAATACGTGGTGACGGTGCATGCCTGATCTGAGCTGTGGATTTAAAATATTTGATTCTTTCCTTTATACAGCTCTGGAAAAAATTATGAGACCACAGCAAAAATTTGAGTTTCACTCATTTTTCAATTTACAGGTATGCAACTGTGACAAAACAAAACATTTTTTTGACCGCACTATCCTGACTGTTCTCTGCTCATTGATGAAGGGCTTCTTCCCTGCTTTATGGGTCTTCATCTCAGGTCCTGCAAACCCTGTCTGCCTAATTCTCTTGTCTCATCTCTGGTGTGGATTTCATGAGTCACGCCTGGTGCTTGTCATATCTTGCCTCTTGTTCCTGCCCTGTGTTGATCACTCCTAGTTGCCTCCTGTTTACTTCCTTGTTAGTCCTGTGTTTCAGCGCTTCCCAGTCCTGTGTATCCTAGATCTGGCGTCCGTTGTTTTGTTGTTGTGTTGTTGATCTGGCATTGTACGTTCCCTGTCTCCCTCTGTTTCTCTGTTTGGATCCCAAACTGTCCTATTTATTTTCTGTTGTTTTCATTTCAGTTCCGAAATACCTGTCTTCTCCCGCGTCCTCCATTCCCTCGACATGACACTTCAGTCCTGCTTCTAGCAGCCACCTATGAACTGCCCTATCAGTGCATTTCACACCACTTAATGTTTCCTATTCCTTTTGAAGATCACTTGAGGTAATTTAGAGGCACCGCTGGATAATTTGGCAAGTCATCTCCGACATTAATAAGTCCCTTCTGCCCTCTCCCTGGCTGGTTTTTGGTCATTGCCAGTGTCTCCTGCTTCACCCTTGTTCTTGTGTGCAGCTGTCTTTGAGTCTGGAAGCAACCTGCCTCGCAGTATAGGCTTCTGCCAGTAGAACCAGGACTAAACCAGAATTTAAAAATGCAGATTTTTTTTTAATATGGAGTGGTCTCTTAATTTTTTCCAGAGCTGTAATGTGAATGCCATCCTCGCTACTGGAAAAATAATGATAATTTAATTTTATTGTGAGCAGTCTGCTCAGCAAATGTAATCGTTTGGGGTCCCTCCCCCGCTCAGCCGGTGCTGATGAGACATGAAGCAGCAGCTTCCTTATTGTCAGCACTGAGCTTCGCAGCCAGGGGCAGATCCAAGGTCACCATGTGTCAAAGACAGGATAGGAAATTTCACAGGTCTAATTATCTAGTCACCAGAGGTTTCAGAAACAGGCTGACAGAGAGAAAAGGCCCAGGGGCTTCCAGCTAATGACCTATGCACTGGTCTGGGTCACTGGTCGCTACATCTATGTGTAACTAACATAAGAGAGGAAGATCAAAAATCTGAGAAGGCTGGAGTCTCCACATACCTGGTCACTAATCCCTGTACTTTTATTGAAGATTCTCATTTAGTCTATTGGATAAAAAAGGTACTGTTTTATGACAGTTTATGTACAAGGTGATGTGTTTTAATAAGCAATACTTAATAGTATATTTACTTCATATGAAATGAAGCAACTGAGCATCCAAAATAAAAACTGTGAAATAAAAAAACTGCTTAGGAACCATCAATGGGTCATGAATTCTGGTACCGTAGAAGCATAATTGTCCAAGGTGCTTTTCTAACAGTACCGAGCTACATGGCCAGTGCTTGTGAGTGGCAGGTTGACGGCCTGTTCGTCCAGCTCGCGGTTCATCTTCTGAATGGCTCTGTGTGACTCTCAGTGTGAGAGACACGGGTGGAGGGGACTGGGGTGGAACTGTCGCTACTTCAATTGGCTCAAACTCTCTGGCCCGGTCTGTGTGACTCAGTGTGATAAACAAGCAGAGTGCTATTAGTACAAACCACTTCCTGGCAAATTCAGTAGACAATGAGCCAACCATAAGATTACAAGGAAATACATTTAAATAATTAAGAAACAAACACAAAACTGCAGAGTAAGACTATCTTTAGTCTCACTCTGCATTTCTGTGGGTGCTGCTTAAGTTTAAAAATGCCTTCATTTTTTGCCATGTACAGTATCGTTATAAATGCATTTCATTCTGGATAGGAATACTGATATATGGTGGAAGTACAATTTTATAAAGTTATTCTGTGTTTTATTTATATTTTTTCTTATAGTTCTATACAAAATTCATCTTCATCTCCTTTTGGTAAATGATGCAATTCATCTCTAATGTTACAAGTGCCTATATACCTAATAGCTGTCTCAGTAGAACATTTTATATCATGCACTGCAAGAAAAAAAAATGTAATAAAGTAGATGATTTCTATAAACCATCTACTACTTAGAATGTCTGAAAGAAAATAGTAAATGACACATCTGTTATACATAATATATAAGTAATACATAAATAATAGCTTTATGCCGTCCAGATCCCAAAACAGTTGATACTTTTCCTAATATCTTTTCTTTTTTTCTTGAAAACAGAGATAGCAGAATTATATTATTATAAACTATAACAGCACATATTTACCAAGTAGGAATTTGTTTGTCTGTTTCCTTCTTTGGGCAATCTCAATATCGACAGCTGGTTCCATATCCAATCCTTTGGGTTAACCAAGGGTTCAGAGCAGATGATTTCACTCTGTGCTTGATGTTTTTCTCACCCAACTCATAGCACCTGTCTCCCTCTTCAGACAGAGTGCTACCCACCAAAGACTAAAACCCTGCTGAAGATTAAAAAAAAAAAAAAAAAAAAAACAGAGAATGACCTCTACGCCTTTGGATGTCAACCTACACCATATTTGGAAATTGCTGATCAGAGTAGGCTACTATATATTCCAAAACGAATCATAAAGCCAGTTTCCTATGGCATAACCTACTCAAGCATGCATTCATCCATCCATACACCCATCTATCTTACAACTGCTTGTCCAAGTCATGTTGACAGTGTAGCCTAGATCTTAACAAAGGCTGCATATGACACTAGGATGGAATACACTTTAGATAGGACTGCAATCCATTAGCATTCCCCATCTTCTGAATAAGCCCATTTGTTTCTTAACCAAATGTGTTTTCATAGTTCAGGTAGGAATTGTGTGTAGCTTAAATGTATTGATTGTCTGTCATGGGAAAGAGGATTTTAGGCAGACTGATTTGGTGATAGGTGAGATAGGTAAATCACTCCTTTAAATGTAGCAATCTAAAGCCCTTGATTTTTCTTCTAAATTCACATGAAAGGGTGTTAATATTTGAAAAAGTGTACTCAAGTTTTCTTGATTTCCCACCACATCTCTGCAAGCAATTTTGTTTCTAAAACAGTCAGTGAACCCCATTAATGACCTGTGATAAGGACCGGATTATTTCAGTTCCTAAGATAGCTGCATAGTTAGCTACTGAACAGTGGCTTTTGTACATCATTAAGATGGTAAGTTATCTGCTTACTAGATTGCACATCAGGTGATGAGATACATTTCAGACCAGTAACTGAAATATTTTGAAATTACTGTGCAGACACTGCAAAAAAAGTCAGAGCAGTAAGTGAAATATTTCCTGCAGTTTTTATTGTTTAACCCTTAGCAAAACACTCACTGGGGCTTAGTTGCAAATTAAGATATGCACGGAAAAGCACAAAAATTACAAATTCAAGTCTGTTTCCAAAAAAGTCAATAGTAACAATGTGAACAAACACAAAAACAGAGAGTAGGAGAAGGAAGGGTCAACGCTGTGAAATGTTACCAGTACTCAGAGACATAACATTAATTGAGATCTATTTCTCTGACTGAGCATTGATCAAGCCAGGAAGGTTCAAGTTTGGAAAGCGAGAATTAAATAAAATCAGTCCCAAAATAGTTAGCTTCTGTTTATAGAGGAACCTGAAAAGTACCAGCAACTGTTGGGGTGCCTGTACATGCAAATGTGGTGTGGATCCCTCTTTCCTTTGTTTTTGTCTCCCTCTTTATTTGATCTGTCAAGAACAGAATCGGTGCTTCAGGCTGTTCAGCCCTAACCCATCTGAAATAAAGGGGAACGCACCACTGGTGCTCAAGTGTTCAAGTGGAAGATCTAGTCAATGCAGACTGGTCTCTTCTATGTCTCCCCCTGGACAAAATGCCAGTCTGTCACTCCCCCCCCCCCCACCACATACACCCCTTCAGGAAAATGAACAGGTAAGAAGTGCAGTGCACTCAGATATATTAACGTGTAGGTTTCCTCTCCATATAAACTTACTATATTAGGGGGGCGGTGCCTCTCTTTGTATTTAGGTTCAGATAGGTACAGTAAGCCTATTACAGTCAGGCTTTTTCTTTTCTTTTTTTGATTTTAATTAGAAGTTTAATTAGACAGAGTTGGGAAGAGGTGTTATCTTTTGTTATTTTTTTTCCTTAGTTGCTGTCCACATTCTTTTCCCAAGGGGAGGGGGGGGGGGGCTTCGTCCTGTGTTCCCAATATCCATATCCCTATATTAATTGCCAACTTTGCATATTTGTCGCCATTAAAGTTACTGTCCTAACTCATATCCTAGGCTCCAGTGTGCCTCCCAGCTTCATTCAGCCAGTCCATCTATAGCCCCGCTTGCTTCATCCTGATCCCATGTTTGTGTCCCAAAAATTGCCTCTCCAGAGCTTTAGGGTCCCAGGAAATCATATCATATCGGGCCCCCATTCCAGAGCAATTCAATTACATTCCAAATTATTTAGAGCTGCGTCCATCCATTTTCTGCACCTACTGTACCTGCTTTCTGTACCTCGGAAAAATAAGGCAAAAATAAAGTGATAGGAAGCAGGTTCAGGTTGTATTTTAAACATTTTATGAATGCTTTATTTCTACTAATACAGAGGGTTTTTCATTGAGAAATTATCAAGTGATACATTTAAGAAATACAGCAATTTGAAGCATGGCTTTGATTATTGCACATTTAGTTGAACAATTTAGGGAATGTTTTTATTTTTCAATTTCATTACCTTGGCAGCAGGGGGGTCATGGATTCCCTTACTGATGTCCCGTGAGATATTCATTCCGGCACTTGTTACACCAAGACATTTGTGCCACAGTAGCCTTTCTATTGGTTTTTACCGCATAGGATAGCCTTCATTCACATCTCACATCAACGAGTCTCAGTAGTTACTCAGCACGGGTGACCGTGAGCACCCCACAAGCCTTGCCATTTCGGAGAGGTTCTGACTCAGTTGATTGGCCATAATAATTTGGCCCTTGTTAAAGACTCTCAGATCTTCCTCCCTGCCCATTATTTATGCATTCAACATGTTGACTACGAGTACCAAATGTTAGCTTACTGTCTTATATATACTTTGCCACCCACAGTTTTTACAAGAGTGTCATGATTATTCGCCTCACAAGGGGATAATCATGTCTTGGCTCCTCAGTGTGTGTGTGTGTGTGTGTTTATATACACTTAGCGACAAAAAAATGAAGCACCCAGATGGAGTGGTGCAAATGAATCTGCATATGATGAAAGGTCATGTGACTGTATCGCATTGATTATAATATCAGATCAAACAGACAACAGAGTTGGCAGTATGGACACGCTGCTGGTCCCATCGCTGGTCTGCATGTGTACCAGCTAACATTCAAATTGGATCCTTACTACTTGTTCCTTATTTTTTTTGTCACTGAGTATACATACACACACTCACTGGCCACTTTGTTAGGTACAGCTTGGTAGTACTGGGTTGGACCCCCTTTTGCTTTGAGCTGCCATAATTATTCATGGCATGGATTCACCAAGGAGCCTGAAACAACGCTCAGAAATTTGCTCCATGTTGATGTCGTAGCCTTACATGGTTGCTGTATTTACTGAAGACACCTTTATGATTGGCGTGGGGGGGGGGGGGGGGG
>JAODKF010000044.1:1912384-1927614 GCA_026779585.1 Mormyrus proboscirostris | reverse complement strand
TTCCACCACATCCCATAAGTGCTCTATTGGATTGAGATCTAGTAACTGTGCAGGCCTTTTGAGTACAGTGAACTCATTGTCATGTTTAAGAACCCAGTCTGAGATGGTAAGATCCGTGACATAGCGCATTACCCTGCAATAAGTAGCCATTAGAAGCTGGATTGACATAGTCAGCAACAATACTGTGCCAAGAAAATATCCCCCACAAGATCACACCACCATCACCAGTCTGAATTGTTGATACAAGGCAACATGGATCCATGCTTTCATGCTGTTTATGCCAAATTCTGACCCTACTGTCTGAATACTGCAGCAGAAATCAAGACTCACCTGACCACCCAATGTTTTTCCAATGTTCCATTATCCAGTGTTGGTAAGCCCATTTCTACTGTAGCTTTGGTTTCCTTGAATCAGTCTGCCTACTCAGATTTTTTTGCCTATTCTCTGTAAACCCTAGAGATGTTTGTGCATTAATATCCCAGTAGATCAGTAGACATGGCACCAATAAG
Organism: Mormyrus proboscirostris; assembly: GCA_026779585.1. Lineage (NCBI taxonomy): Eukaryota > Metazoa > Chordata > Actinopteri > Osteoglossiformes > Mormyridae > Mormyrus > Mormyrus proboscirostris. The sequence goes on along the minus strand of JAODKF010000044.1, from coordinate 1,927,105 downwards.
CCTGCCACATTCAAAGTCACTTAACCTTTCATCCCTATTCTGGTGTCTGATATTAACATTCATTTAAGCTCCTGACCTGTATCTGCATGATTTTCATTGTGCTGTTGACATATGATTGGCTGATTAGATATTTGCTTCAACGAGCATTTGAAAAGGTGCACTTCTGTATGGAGATGAACATGGAAATGAAAGCTTGGCAAGAAATAAGAAGAGCAAGACATACTATCCTGTTTTCCTCCACAATCACCTGACAAACATTGAATATTTGCATTCAGTAACATGACAAGAGGACGTTTGGAACATTCTTAAATCATACTGGAATAAGAAGGATCATCAGGTTTTGCATAAACTTGTGGAGTATATGCAAGCTCGAGAGCACTGCCATTTAAGCAAACGGAGGACATGACAAGTAATAATCAACCCTTGCCTCAAATTGTTAGGCTGATAATATAATTTGTAAAAACAAATTCATATTAAATTAGAAATGAAAGCAAAACTGAACCATTTTCACTAGTGGTCTCAGACTTTTGGATCCGTGACCAGCAGATGCAGTTTTAAGCTGAATAAATGTGCACATAATTCTTTCACTCATACATGCAAGACTGCTACAAAGATAAATGTATGTTAACTCAATAGTGCCTCCATGTGGACATTCCTTCTGCAGCGTTTACTGTAATTCATCGGATGTCGAACACTCAAGTCAAACCAATAACACACTTGATGACAGCATGCTTTCATATGACAAAAAATCATTACAAAGACAAATGATGATGCTGGAGCAGTTTATGTAGCTGTTAAATGTATTTGACTTATCTGCTTAAAAATGTTACTTTGGACTTTTTAACCGGATATAATAGCTGAAATCTGAACCTAATATATCCAAATCTAATAATTCCTCTCCAACAAAATATTGTGTGTGTGTTTATATCGTGTGTGTGTGTGTGTATATATATATATATATATATATATATATATATATATTATTGCTAATCAGAAGATACTTTAATATGATTCTCTTTTTACCTTAAGTCCTGTTTTTGAAAAGATATATACGTTACAAATTAGGTCAAGCATAAGATCTGGAAATATTTCACTGGCAAAGCATTCACAAGTGTCAGATGTTTTTTCTTTGTCTTGTTCTATAACAGTGCTAATTAATGTAATCACGTATAATTGCCATGGAAGTTGCAGTCATTTCCATAGAGTGAACACTTACAAATCACAAAAAGAAATCAATTACATACATAATACATTTTAAAACATTTTCATCAAACCTCTAGAAACAGTTTGATAGGCAAGTATAAGTGCAATACGCACTCAGCTGAAAGGGGCACATGAGATTTATTTTAAATTTGAATTTAAAAAAATCAATAAACACCACATTTAAAATTTTAACATGGGATAATAATTACAATGGATGAAACGGGGGAAAAATGTTTATAGAAAGTGCTAGGTATGTGCAAAGCAGTGGGTCATATTCTGTACATCACAATGCCGTGGAAGGCAATCCATCACTACCCTCTTAATTTTTAAGCTTGTAGTTTAGAAACTTATCGTTAATAAGTCAAAATACTGCAAAAACAGAGGCACACAAAAGCCCTTTGTTAGCATGCTAAATGACGCACAAAGCAAAGGCAATTTAACGGACTCACACTATATATAAAGTATGAAAGTGCACTGAGTAACAGTGAATAGAGTAAAAGTGAATGGCAGTCTACTAAAGAAGCAGGCCACTTTGACAGCAGTTTGCACCAGCCATCAATAACAAATGAAATACAAAGACCTTCCCAAATAAAAAATACTGGATATTTAGGTTTTGGCTTTTTTATCTTTGCGTCCTGTTGGCTCTGAGGGTACATCTGCCTTTCTTTTATGCACCTAAAAATGAAATTTCAAAATAAAATTATTATTTAGTTATATTAAATATATCTAATGCCACATCTTGATAGTCACGGGGAGATATTGTCAAAGAAATTGATATAATGCAAAATATAAGGTATTAAAAGCTTACAGTTTGGGATTTTGGAGCCTTTTTCTTCTTCTCGGCACGTTCTTTCTCTTCAATCTCCATGTTTTCCTTTTCGATTAGTGAGATAAGGGTATTACAGCGTCTTTGGAGTTCCTGAAGGAGAGCACAGCTCATCAGTTTATTATGAAATCTCAATCTCTGCATCTACTAAAGGTCTAGGCCCTTGTACCTCAATGTTACTATGTACATCAAATGTTTTTGAAAATAAACATTTTATTTCTTAGAAACTTTTTTATTTATTCTATACACCTAGACGAGCAAAAAAGAAACAAATAGAGGAAGAATAGCCAATCATATGTCAACAGCACAATGAAAATCATGCAGATACAGGAAGAATAACTTCAATTTCAGCCGAATTGTACATGTAATCGCACAATTTTCAGAAATGGCTGTCAGTTCAAAGACTGCACATTACTAGACTGCCAATTAAAGAATACGTTTACCAGCTACCTAACTTTAAAACTGACAGACAGAGATATGACAAAAAGATTCTTGGAATAATCAAATAATGCTGTGAGCCCATTAACAATAATAAAAAGTAATTGTCTCAAAGATAACAAAGAAAATATTCTCATCCTAGACCATAAGATTTTCTATTTAATGGTTTATTTTATGGTTTAGTGTATTTTACATTCAATGCTGTATCAATTTAGCAGGTCTGCCATGCTTATTACTTTCTAATCAAGCCATGTCTCATACAAGAACATGACTTTTTTTTTTTTATCACAATCTAATTAAAAAATTTGTAAAATTATAATTTCTTTCTTGAGTATAGCTGCAGGTTTTAAGCCTTTCATTCAGTTATAATGCCCTAAACGGAGTTTAAATGTTTTTTTTCTGTATCCATACCATAGCTGTGCGAGATTTAATGAACCAGTCGAATCTAAACTGGGGTGCATTTCGAACACACTGTCGAAGGTCCTCATAAACATTCTCTTTATCAAAGCCCATTTTATGAAGCATGCAGATGAGGAATCTATCCTCCTCTTCAGTGTAGTTCTTGCCCTTGTTTGTACCGTACTGTATCCTTAACTGGTGGAAAGGGGCCTTGTATCTTGCGATCTGAAACAAGATCATTTTTAATTAGGTGGACTGACCTGTATATATAATTTAAAATATAAGCATACATATACATATTTAAGTTATTATGAAAATCATTATGCAAATATCTTGATTTCACTTCCAGGGAAAAAATAGACAGCTATGAAAGCTATTCTACTAGGTTAGGGGATTACGGACTGCCCAGAGGCAGGGAAAACATGCAGAAGTGTGTACGCAAGTTTTTGGGATAACCTGTAGGTCAGCTGTTCAAACCCAGGTGTGAGGACTCTTCAGCCAATCAGTCCTCTAATTAGTAATCTAATTAGGGAGTTGTAGCAAAAACCTGCATACACACCGGCCCTTTGCTGATAAGATTGCCCACCCCTGCATTAGGACATCGAAATGTCAATAAAACCCTTAAAACAAAACCAAATCCCTTAAACTGAATCTGGGCCTCTTGACAGATTAGAAAAGGATCTTAAAATAGGGAACATACCACAGATACATATTTGGAATCAGGCCAAAGACTTTTTTAAGTGTCTAGGTTTTACCATTGCAAAGATATGGGCACCTGAAATAGCCGACCAAGCATTTTTGAAGACAACGGAAAAATCTCAGGGAATTTCAGTGTAACCACTAAACTATATGAAATAGGCCAGAGAAATTCTAGATTTTTAATATGCGCCCAGGCGTAAACAAAATGCCACAGAATGGTTCAATTCTAATTCTATTAATTAACTAAGTGTGGGCGATACCAAATATTTGTTGAGTTCAGACAGAATGACCCATATGTCATTTATTTTATTTTGTATTTTAGTTTGAAGATAATATTTGTGCATTCCTAAGTCAGTTAAAGGAGTTTTAATCCTTGTCAAGGGTTATCTATGGAAAGACATACTTAAAAAGCATTTCTTTCCGTCATGGACATGTTCCAATAGGGGTCATAGTATTTTTGGACGTGCGTCAAATATAATGGGCAAGATTTCATATGCATACACAAAAACCTGGAATTCACAGGTTAAATATAGTTACCAGTAAAGTAAATACCTTTGCATCTAATGCTTTCTTGATACTAATTCTCCTCTGAATGCGGGCTTCACCACGTTCAATTTGGGCCATTATTTTCTCAATATCTTGCAGCTCATTGCAGCGCTCCCAAAATACAGCTTCAAAATCCAGGCAGGAAATATAAAAACAATCGTTAAACATCACAGATTTCCCAAATAAGCCATATTATTACATGTTCATTTTTAACTCATCAACAGTAGGAAAGTGTAATAATTAGCAGTGGCACATTAATTATTTGCTCCTACCTGAATACTCAATGACCTCCTCAGGGCTTTTCCCTTCCACTTCACGTGCAATATTGTCAATGTCGTCACGGCCGTACTTCTCATTTGCTTTAATAAACTGATTGAAGTCACGCTTGTTCCAAGTTGTGAACCCCTACAAATAACATTTAGTGTTTTTAAGGCTGTCCCATCCATGTTACATACACATATCCATGCATATTCAAACACATTTAAGTTATGCTTCAAAGCAAACCAGAACAAGAATTATACTTTGTATTAGGGCTGCATGATTAATTTTTGAATCATGATCTCGATTCATAATCCTATGCAATCTCATTCTAGGCTGAACCATGATCTCGATTCATACCCCTATGTGTATGCATTCCTGCATGACACGGATTCTGCCGTGTCTGCATTAGCAAGGAGATCCATTGCATCGCATCCCTTTTCTCCAAAAGCTATATCAACAAATGACACAGCTGTGTTATACCACATGACAGGAAGAGCGGCAGAAAAACAGGTGTTAATAATCAATAGCAGACAAGGTTTAATTTTATTTATTTGGAAATGAGATGAAGTTGATGTGACAGTCTCATTTCAGTAACAATCATATTGTTAGTAGTGCACCATTTGTGCACAACTTTTGACTGATACCAATATATTTTTGGCTAATATCGCTGATACTGATAACCAGCTAACCTCTGACTCACCTGCTGGTGGTGAAACATACCAAACAGAATGTAGTTACAATCAAATGTGAACATGTTACTGTGCTGGTACTTTGACACCTCTAACGTGATGAATGAGCTGAAAAAATCCACTATGGAAAATGTTTACATCATCCAGTGCAATCATCTCCATTATTTCAGCTGTTGTGTCTTTAGCTCTGACTTCGAATTTTGATTATGTATTGGTCAGTAGACAAACACAATCAAACTGATGCCAATATCTTAATTTTAAATTAATATTGGATGATACTGATATGTGAGCCAATGTACTGTGCATCTCTACATACTGTTTGTTCAATCTTCATAAAGACAATATGTAAAGCAAAAAAATTATAAAGAGAGAAATATACGGTTCAAGAATCATGAGGAAAAGTCGCCAACTGGCAGCCCTATGTTGCATAGAAACTTCTATTTGGTGTATGAACACAGTTTAACAACGTCTTACTTGTGTAAGGAGCTTATCTTTTTCTTCAATCTCTTCAGGGGATAGGGGCTCTGCCTCATCAATCTTCCTCTGTTCTTCTTTTTGTACTTGGGCTGAGTTAGGAATTTCAAGGTTCCTGGGAACCTAAAAACCAGAGAAATCAGAGCAACATATATTGCGAAGTACACATTCTGGTGATGGGAGGAGTAGCGCTTCAAGCCGTGCTGTGAGTGGGGCACTGAGAAAGGCTTCGCTTTTTATTACTTTTCTGGCTCACAACCAGTTTAACTAGCAAATAACCCAACACGGATTTAGAAGAATTTTTCTACACATAACAGATGCTCCTCTACTTACGAATGAGATACGTTCCGAATGGCTGTTCGTGACTTAAAATGGCCGTAAGTCATTATTCAGCATCATTTTAAGGGTATACGCAAATACAAAGAACTAGGATGCTGGGAGTACGCACGCTATGCTGCTGCGCAGTGGGAGTAGCGGCCAGAAGTTGTACCAGACGGAATTAGCGCGCAGAAAGAAAAAAAATTATGTTGCGGACTAGAAACGGGAGCCCAATGAACACAATTTGGACTTACAGTCCTCTTCGTTCATAAGTAGTGGAGCGTCTGTATTTTTCAAAGCTACTGTGAAACATATCTAATAAAAATATCTGTTCTGACTGAAATAAATTTATATATATATATATATATATATATATATTTGTACCTAAATTCCCATTTATCAACAAGGTTAAAGGCAGATTAACAGAAAATGGAAGGAAATTGGTCCATGAAGAATTGAGTGAAGACATTTCTTTGTGTGTGGAAGGCTTTGGCGGATGACAGTCCCAGGTGAATACCAATGTGGCAAACAATACCATGAGTAGAAATGTTTTTTAAGTTAATATAGTATGATTTTGCTGAAAAATGTGTACTTGACACCATTTAATGTAGGTACCAAAAAAGGTCACATGGCACTACCTGTAGAGCACCCGATTCTGTTTCTACCAATGATGAAAGACCGATTAAGGTGCCGTTGTAGTAAAGTCAAGGAACATTGCCTTATCATGTACTTGAAAACATATATTTTTAAACTTATAATATCTGATAAATCTTGAAATAAAATATTCAAAAAATATGGGAAAAAGGTGGAAATTGGCAAAGACCTCTTGATTCAAAATTTGTCATGACAATACAGATCTTACACGTCTCAATTAAAAGTGTCTGTGGTAAAATTACATTTCTTTCATTACTTTCAGACAAACATTACGGAGTGATCGCCTCAATCTACCATTACTCATTTCTGTCATTAAAGAAGAGGAAGAACAACTGTACCTTGTAACCAATTGTCTTTCTGTAATGTAGAATTTCCATCTCCAGCAATTCAAACAAACGTGGAGGGAAGAATTGAAAGTCTTGGATGTTAGGCTGTTTTGGGGGACGTGGAGCCTGAAGAAATATAAAAATAATCGAGTAAACATGCCAGTCCTCAGTGTGATGTGTGATTGTAAGGAAATTAACAGTTGACTCATTTGTAAATTTCCTTTACCTTTGGTGCTCTGGGCTCACTGACTCGTAGAGCTTCTCTGAAATAAGCATCTACGGCATAATTAGCTTTCCGTTCTCTTTTAGGAGGTTCAATCCATTCCATCATGCTGAGCTGAAAGAAATGATATCCCACAAGTGGAACTTTACTTGTTACACCTTCTACTTTTTGCAATCTCATTCAAAGATGTTACAAAATGCATAATCGTTCAGTTTTTTTTTTGCTTCTTGCTGGTACGCTACCTGTTACCGCTTTCCTAGTAAAGGCTAGACTGGGTAACTACTACATAAATGCAAGCGGGACACACGGCAAGTGAACATTCTTGTTTTTGAAACTGTACAAAATGCATTTTTAGCCTATTTTGTCATTGTATGAACATTATACAGTATACCCACGCAGTATTCTTAACACGACATACTGTTTTCAGTAAAATATTTTTAGTCGAACGAGTACACTCCAAAATAAGTACAAAAAGTACAATATAGTAAATACATAAACCAGTAACATAATTGTTTTCTATCATTATGAGGTATTATGTATTTCATATCCTCCATCTTATGGGACCACCATCGTACATGCAATCCACTGTCGACCGAAACATCGTTATGCGGTGCATGACTGTGTACAGTATCAGTATATGCACAGTATGCTGTGAAACCAAATACCTTCTGTTTCTCCCTGTAGTCTTCACCTTCAAAATTGTACAAACTGGTCTCTGCTCCCCCGATATCAACAGTGAAGTTTCTCAGTGAACTCTCTCCAAGTTTCTCCAAGCGCTCATTCATTTCAGCCGTCTGTAGGAAAATTAGCCGCTGAAGAACTCTACAGAGGAGCTTAACTGAGCAAATGCAGAATTTACTGCAGGTATTTTCCTTCAATCAATGAGTTATGCATGTTTTACCTTCTTTTCACCCCTCTCTACTATAGTAGTGATGTCCTCATCTGTCAGCTCACTGTCTTTGGAGGCAAACACATGGGTGGCTCCATGACGGATCATCTGCAGCATTTCATCCTTGGCCAGCTTGTTGGACTGCTGGTCAATCAGTCTTCCTGCACACGGTTACAGTTTTTTGGGTGAAGAATAGAATAAATATATTAACAAAAGTGTATGTCATCAATTTAATGAAATTTGACTTTACAATCTTGGGTATGACTTTACATTTTGACAAATGTTCGTAGTTCAGGTCCATAGAGTAAAAATCCAGGCCAAGATTTTGTTTCAACCAGCCACTTGTGCATAGTGAGTCACAGGCATAAAATGCTCAACTGGTTAGTTGAAACAAAATCTTGGTCTGGATTTTTACTTTATGGACCTGAGCTACCTACCACTGAATATTTGTAATATAAAATACCTTGCTGTATGACAATGGAATCAAGTCTGAGTTTCATCTCAGCCCTCTCTACAATTCTTTCTTCAACTGTATTTTCAGTGATGAGGCGAAAAACTCTCACTGGTTTCTTCTGACCAATCCGGTGAGCGCGGTCCTCAAAAAAAAAACAAAAACCAGCCTTCAGCCATGTCTTCAAAGATATTTTAAACTGGCTGAAACTTGTACAGTCTCTAATATGAACTGGAATTGAATTCCATTTTTCTACTACACTAACAGAGAAAGCTCAAATAACAATCACCTCTCGTAGAGGACCTAGAGACTCTTAATTTACCTCTGCAAAGTAATATACATGGTTTGAGAGGTGGCGGTGCAAGGTCAAGAACAAGTTTATACATCAAGCACATATCAGCAAAACGAATAAATATGAATATTTTATGAATTCTATCTAAAACACTGCAAGAACACTCACCATTGCTTGGAGATCAACTTGTGGGTTCCAGTCTGAGTCATAGAGAATGACGACATCTGCTGTTGCCAAGTTAATGCCAAGTCCTCCTGCCCTGGTGCTCAACATGAAAATAAACTTTGTGCTGTTTGGAGCATTGTAGGCTTCGATCGCTTGCTGTCAGAATTTTCCAGAAAAACACAGAATACCATTGACTAGTCATTATTCAAGCTTATAAATACATGTTAAACAATGACTGTTTGGCAGTGATAATTATGGGTATTTGAAATGTTTAACTTAATGTTCACTGAGATATATATTATTGGAATATATATTATGGGATTATATTAGAATGGGGTATATATTAGGATATGAAAACATTATCAGAATAAAGTGCTTTCAACCTCTCTTGATTCATGTGGGGTGTTTCCGTCAAGGCGACAGTACTCATAACCTCTCCACATGCAATAGTCTTCAAGGATATCAAGGACTCTGGTCATCTGACTAAAGATGAGAACTCTGGAACCTATCAATCATCCAAAATCAATTACTAAACAAGTACAACATAACGGATGAGCAAGAGTACTACAGTGATCCCCCGCTATATCGCGGTTCAGCTATCGCGCCCCCGCAATATCGCAGATTTTCCCCCGCCGCATCACAGTTCTCTGCGTATCAAGGACCTTGTTTGTGGTCCGATTGTTGTGAGCAAACTTTTTGTGAATTATGTTACTCATATCCTTAGCCCGACATCCACATATCATATGTGTTCATAGAGTGTGTTTTAATAAGTTTACATGTGTTTGTATGGTCTTTCCATATCGCAGATTTTCACCTATCACTTTTAAAGCGTGTTTGGAGGGGGGGTATTTTAAGGCTTAAATTATAAGAGAAAAGTTTATTTATATGGTCTTTCTATGTCGCGGATTTTCACCTATAGCTGATGGGTCTGGAATGTAACTTCCGTGATAGGTGGGGGATCACTGTACTTCAAAATCAGAGCCTTACAGAAGAAACAGAACAATCAACTGATAATATCCCATTTGGAGCGACACTAACATACAGTATATGTTACAAGTAAATGAAACAAATATACTTCCATATAAATTAATCATACAAAAATATAAAACGGGACACAGAAAATTTCCATAACAAATCTCAGGAGGTAATGCAGCTCGTGCTACAAAGTAATATACATTTCTTCAGTAACATCTTTGAAACTTAGCACATGTACAAGTGGCAAATGTAAAAACAGCTATGGAAAAAAATAAGAGACCACTCCGTATTTTTTAAGAATCTGCATTGTTAAATCCTGGTTTAATCTTGGTTCTGCTGACTGAGCGGCAAGGTTTTTCCAGACTCAAAGTTTCCGAGACAGCAGTTGACAAGCAGTACACAAGAACGATATGAAGCAGAAGACACTGGCAATGACCAAAAACCAGCCAGGTAGAGGGGAGAAGAGATATTCTAATGCCCGTGATGAACTTATCCTACAGCGTTTCATTAATCGGAGGATGGCTTCAAGTGACCTTCAAAAATGGAAAACATTAAGCGGTGGGAAATGCACTGCTAGGACTGATTTCAGGCTCCTAGAAACAGGACTCAAGTTCCATAATGCAAGGAAGAAGCCCTTCATTAATGAGAAACAGAGACGGACCAGGCTGCAGTTTGCATAAAGAAAATATATCACTCAGAAACGCATACCCAAAAATTGAGAAATGAATGAAACGAAAAATTGGTCTCCTAATTTTTTCCAGAGCTGTATGTATACGGGTTAAAAATACAAATATACGAAATATAATTTTATATTTTTGTGTTTACCTTGTTCCTGGACTTTGGGTAGCAGTTTGTCGAGGACAACCATTTTACCACCGTTGGTGACAAGATGGGTGTCTGTAGTATACGGTGGGCCTGGTTCAGCTCCATCAAACAGATAAGGGTGATTGCAGCATTTTCGTAGCTGCATCAGGATATTTAGCAGCCGCATTTTATCCATCTTCCCCGCAGAGTTAAGAATGTCAATATCCTTCATCAAAATTCTTGTATACCTGAATGAAAAGTATAAATTAAAACAAAACAAGACTTATTCCTATAAATGGTTATAAAGTAGCACTATTTGAAAACGTAGTCAGAAATCAAAAAATGGATATCACTGTATTTGTTCTATCCCAAAAACCCTTTCCTGGAAAAAGCTGGAATAATCGAAGACTATAAATATATACACATCTACATGGCTTTATTTCATTATTCTCTTTTGCTCACATGGAGGAATTTAAATTGTTTTAATTATTTTTGAGTCTTCTAAAGTTTTGGTGGTTGGGTCACTTCTTCATCATAGATAAATAGTATCACAAACTAATTTTCATTTTCACCAATGTAATGTGTTGCTTCCTAAAACTATTCACCTAGTCACATGACTACAAAGCTTGGGGCAGCGAGTGGCTCAGGGGGCTACAAAAGCCTCTGTCCCTGCGGTCGGAAGGTGACCAGTTCGAGCACTAGAGCTCAGCAGAACAATCACATGTCCGTTGGCCCTTGACCTTCAGCTCCTGGGCTTCCACACCCAAGCTATGGAGAGCAAGATGGGGCAGGTAAAGAGAGGAATTGCAGTGTACCTGCACTTGTGTTTGTACGAATAAAAACGATTTTATTTATTTAGCTGGTAAAAGGAACCGTATCCCCACCCCTGCTTACCACGTACAAGGTTGATTGTTTTTCTAATTGCAGACAACTTTAATGAATTGTGGTTTTACAGAATTAGCATTTTCCCAGGGTTTTATTCAGTGGTACTCAGAATTAAATGTCTGTCTTTGAAAGATAAATGACTGAAGAAACTACTTTCATAACTGCACCGTAAGGCATTGTATCACAAGAATATATTTCAATGTGGCTGAGCATCTAAAAAAAGATCCTAATATCTAACTACACAGCAAAATTTTATTCATTATTTAAATAGCTTTCAAATACAAATGTGTTGGTCACTGTGAAATACATTACAAGTTTATACATTTTTATAAATACCTGCCGTAAGTACACTGTTGCATGTGTTATATTGCTCCTTGAAACCATTTAAAGGTATATTTGAAAAATTAAAACAGTTCTAAGTCAAAAAAAAAACACCCACATAACCATATAAAACGTATTAGGTTTAACGATATATTAAATTAATTAAAATTAAATAAATTAAATAGATTTTATTAAATTAGAGATGGGTCTAGACATTCGACTGGCATTTCATCAAGAAAATACTCCGGGATTCTGCTCGTTGTTGCCTGCAACAAATTTCAAGCCCCCTACAACCACGCACCGTATAAGTGATTGAAACATCAATAGATGGGTATAGCACAACAAAACTGACATCACTGAAACATGCAAGAGAATTGTAATGTTGGAGTACTGGTGTACTATATGATTAAAAGTGAAGTTCATGAGAATCTGAGGAGTCTGTGTCAGCTGTTTTTTCCTTCTGGCGAAAAAGAAGATTGGATAAAGAGAGAAAAAACAGTACACAATGTAATATGACATGTAATTCTATATTACAATGTAATGTGCATCATTTGGAGACAGGACATGTAACAAAATGTATCAAAAAGAAACACTCATTCTTTCAGCAAGGGGGTTCGAAGCATTTTGAATGTGGGGGGGACACAATGGCATAAAACTGATATTTAATGTTAAATGTGGGGTGGGTGCAAACGAATAATTACCAAATGTGGGGGGACACATCCCCCTCAGATTTAATGGCGGGGATGCCCACGGGTTTAAGCGTAACAGTTATTAAATGTACCAATGGGAGGACTTTATCATTCATCTTGTGAATGACAAGTCATGTGACCATAGTGACTCATAACAAAGTCACCTGACTGTATCCATGATGCCATTATCAGAACACCAGCAAACCAACGTCCTCCTGAACTACGCTAAAACGGCAATCACAGTGAACTCCAGAATTATTGGCACCCCTCAAGAAAGTGACCAAACACATTGATAAAATATAGATAATACATATAATGATTCTAATTTTCCTCAAATGTTAGGGGAAATTGCTAACTATCCATTTAATGAAAATAACTTGTGCGAAAGTGTTGTTTTATGTTTGGAATAATTTATTCCGTCAGAAAAGTTTTTTGGCAAAACTATTCTCTTGAAGTATACTGTATATGAAACCAAAATAATTTGTGTCTTTGGAGAAAAAAAATTATTGATATTGCTTTTAGTGTCTAGGAACTTTATTGATGTCTATGACTATTTCCTTTTTTATTGGGGTAAAACTATGAGGTAACGTAGGTAAAATCGTTTTGTGATCCATCAGCATGGATAAAATCAACTCAGGTGAGAAAAAAAACTGTTACGCTGCTAGACTGAGGAATGGCTACAAAAATTTAGCATTCAGTTAAAATCACCAATAAGCACATTCAGAGCTATAGTAAATAAGTTTGAAAGTCTGGGAACTGTTGAAAATTCGCTAAAAAGGGGGCACATGCATTTCAATGATGAGGATGTTAAGAGAAGCAAAGAGGAGCCCAAAGATCACAGTTTCACAATGGCAACGTTTGGTTGAATCTTGGGATTTCACCATTTCAAAATCAACAGTGAGATGCCACTTCTACAACCAGGAACTTTTTGGATGAGCCTCATGAAAGAAGACCTTCCTGAGACCAAGGCACAAATCTCAGTGTCTGAACTTTGCCAAGCAACAGTGGAATTACAACTGGAGTCGTATGTTGTGGTCAGATGAGACAAAAAAAAAGAGCTTTTTCGCCATGCACACTATCACCATTTTTGGCAAAAAGGAGACTGCATACCAAGCTCAGCACTTCATATCCATAGTAAAATAGGGTGGTGGCTCTTTGGGGCTGTTTTGTTTAGTAGTCTAAGGTCAGTAGCATAATGAATTCCTTTAAATACCTGAACCGTTTAGCCCAAAATCTGATTGCCCCTGCGAGAAGGCTACAACCGACTACTTCCAACTGACTGACTTCCAACAAGATAATGACCTGAAGCACACATCAAAACTGACAATTAAATAGTTGCAGCAACACAAAATCAAGGTTTTGCAGTGGCCCTTTCAGTCTCCAGAATTGAACCCAACTGAAAATCTGTGGTCTCGGTTGAAGAGGGCAGTTCACAAGAGAAACCCAAAGAATCTCAATAAGTTGGAAATGTTCTGCATGAAAAAGTGGTCCAGGATTCCTCCTCAAGTGTTGTCCAGCCTTGATAAACACTACAGAAAGGGGCGGAGTGCTGTCATTCCCACCAGGAAAGGCTCAACCAAATACTGAAATCTAGGGTGCCAAAACTTTTAGGACACAGCCAAGCCCCCCGCCTCTGCCACCACAATACCCGGCTGCACTCTCTCATTTGCTCTGAAAAAGAAATTATCCATATAAGAATCATGCACTGGGTCTTCTCCCCTCCCCATGTCATGATGGTCTGTCCTTAAAATAAAGCCAATTTTCTCATAGCAATTTTTCAAATAAAATTACTAATCCTAGAGATGATCGTTTCATATAAACTAGCAAAAATCATATCCGATATCCTGGCCGTGTTCCTGCATAGGAGTGTACAGATGAGCATTAGAGCCATTTAAAAAGAGATTAAAGTGGAAATAAATTCTCGCGATTAAACTTGAAAGTTCTGAGATTAAAGTCAAGATAAATCTTTGAAATTAAAGTAGGAAGTTTTGAGGTAAAAGCACAACTCCAAGCACAGCAGTTCCCAAAGTGGGGGGTTTGAGAGATGATTTGCAACTGGTCGATTGTGATAATTCAACCAAGGGGGCCCCACGCTTGGCGAAATAAACCATCGGAAATCGGTAGCTCACACTGTATTAAAGGCTGGAGACCACTAACATAAATTTGGGGGGGGGGGGGGGCGGGCGGGGTGGGG
>JAODKF010000044.1:1872698-1909526 GCA_026779585.1 Mormyrus proboscirostris | reverse complement strand
TGACCCTATAGGGCCTCTGATGGAAACATGGAGGGAGGGCGTTTGGCTGCCAAGGGCCCTTGAATTGTGGTGGTGGTCGCAAACGTTTTGCCCAGGGGTCCACACAACCCATAATCCGTCCCTGCGTGTCTGTGGTTGAGTCATTTGAAATTCTAGGGACCATCATCTACAACACACTTAAGTGGGACAAGCAGATCACCTCCATCACAAAAAAGCACCAGTTCAGGAAGCTCAACATGTCACAATGCATCCTGATGTACTTCTATTCAGCCATCATAGAGAGCGCTGTGACAAACTCCATCACAGTCTAGTTCCCTGCTGCCACCAGCCTCTCCATGTCCATGCTGCACTGGGTCATCCACTCAGCTGAAAAGCTCATTGGCTACTGACTTTCAACCTTAAAAGGTTTGTTCACTTCCAGAGCTAGGTGGGCAGTGAGGATTGCTGCAGACTCCACACACCCAAGCAACCATCTGTTCATCAAACTGCCATCAGGGAGACGTTACCAGCCCATCACCTTCTGAACCACTCGCTACCTGCCCAACTATAACAGCTTCAACTCTTCTGGGAAGGCTGACCCCAAGGTTTAGGAGTGTATTTATGGGAAATAATCACCAATCTTCCAGGAGAGCATTTGTGAGGTCAGGCACTGATGTTGGACGAGAAAGCCTGGCTCGCAGTTCCCACTCTAATTCATCGCAAAGGTGTTCTATTAGGTTGAGGTCAGGGCTCTGTGCAGCCCAGTCAAGTTCCTCCGCACCAGACTCGCTCATCCATGTCCTTATGGACCTTGCATTGTGCACTGGTGTGCAGTCATGTTGGAACTGGAAGAGGCCATCCCCAAACTGTTCCCACAAAGTTGGGAGCATGAAATTGTCCAAAATGGTTTTGAATGTTGCAGTATTAAGAGTTCCTTTTCACTGGAACTAAGGGGCCAAACCCAACCCCTGAAAAACAACCCCACACCACAATCCCCCCTCCAAAACTTAACACTTGGCACAATGCAGTCAGGCAAGGACCATTCTCCTGACATCTGCCAAACTCAGACTCGTCCATCGGCTTGCCAGACAGAGAAGTGTGATTCTTCACTCCAGAGAACACGCCTCCACTGCTCTAGAGTCCAGTTTTGTTATAATACCAGTAACAGTTAACCGTGTATATATATTATTTATTTATACATATATATTGTAGGAAGGTCCTCCGCATTTATTGCACTTCTTCTTGAATTTATTATGTCGCACACTTTCCATCTTGCACATTACACACATATAACACCATCAGATGCAATCTGCCGTTGTTGCACTGCAAGGATCGGGGTATGTACTGTGCTGTGTGTATGCACTGCTAGCTCCTTATCTTTTTTTTTTCTTCCATTTGCACTGAAGATTGTATGTAGTGTATCACCTGTATGCACTGTATGTGTCCCTGTTATTGTTTGCACTGAACCACAACCCATTTTGGTACATTCACATACTGGCATTAAAGTGTTCTGAGATCTGAGTTAATTTCATGTGGAATAAACCCAGAAAGCAGCCTAATGTGAGGCATCTATATGTCATATATCTATATTGTCATGTAAGGTTACCCTCCAGCAGGTGTTTCACGGTTATGGACGGGTATCTGGTGTTAAAATTTCAACTTTTTCCCTTTATTATTTATTTATTTCAATTTTAATCTTAAAATGTTTTACATTTTCTTTTCCATTTAGGTGGCCCCTAATACTCCTTCCACAGGAATGTTTGTGATTGATATCTTAATGTTTAGAGCTAGATGATGTAAAATAATTGTTATAAATAAAACTACAGTTCAGTGGGATGAATAATCCAATATCTCATAGAACTTTATCAGGAAGATAAAACAAATTAAATAAAACACAGAGTGAACACATAAACTCCAGCCACACAGACACAAACACAATTAGGTATCTATGTCTTGGTGGGGACCCTCCATTCATTTCTATGAGCATAACCCTAATCCCAACTACGACAACCTTAACTCCTACCCAGCCCGAACCTTAATCATAAGTAACCAAATAAAAAACACTAGTCATTTTTAGTTTTTTGACTGCAGATTTTCTATCAAATTTAGTTTATCCTTGTGGGGACAGAGAATATTTGTATATATTTGTATGTTAGTATGACAAGACCTAGAATCAAGTCATCAAAGGATTTATCTGCCGTTTTAACAAATCACTCACCATTCCCTTTGCATCTTACTGAGTCCAAGATATATTTTGACTTCTTTTTTTGGGGGTAAGCTTTTCTCCACTTCTGCTTTTATACGACGCAGTAAGAATGGCCGCAGCACCTTGATGGGAATATTTTAAAATTAACATTTTTATTTTACTAAGCTGAACAACCGAAGAACAGCTCAAAAAAAAGTAAATATCAAAATAGTGAACAAAGCAGTGAGAGAAACATACCGCATGCAGACGTTCTACTAGTTTCTGGTCACCTAAGCAGTTGTTGGTGTCAAACCACGAGTCAAAGTCCTGAAAAAAAGACTGAGTTTTAGTCTCTTTTGTTTCACAAATAGATGTGATACAGCTAAAAACTCATTATGAGGTTATAAAGAAATGATAAAGTGATGCATGTTAAATTTAAACGGAAAAATTTTTAAAAGTCGAAAGTAACTAAGATGTGCACATACATTTGCAGAATTGAAGACATCAGGCAAGAGAAAGTTGAGAAGGGACCACAGCTCATGAAGATTGTTCTGCAAAGGTGTTCCAGTCAGGAGGAGTCGATTTGTTGTTTTGAATTCCCGGACAATTTCAGACAGCTAAAGACAAATACCTTTGAATTAGACAACAGATTTTTTAAAACAACTTGAATAAAACTGCAAACTCACATTACATCAACGTATCTACCTGAATATCTAATTTCACTTTATGTACCCAAATTACATTTTTACATTTAATCTTTTATCATCATTTTCCCACCAATTTTCCATGTTAGGGTATGTCCAAATATTTTTTAAATAATTTCTTCTCTATGAGAAATCGGTGGTCATTCTCCACTGCTTTTCAATGCTGTTTTCCCATTTCACCACTTCCGTATTTATTTATTCAAGTTACATTAAATACCTTTTCCAAGTATACAACAAAGGAGCCCCTCCTATTTGCTAATAAGCTAACTACAATAATGCAGCATTAATATATCAGAACGTACAGATTTGGACACAAAATAAACAGTATGAACTGCATATCAGAAAAATTTTACAGTACATTGGTTCACATAATACTGAAGTCAACACTATATTTTTCTTTAGTATTTTCAGTCTATGCAATGAAAGTGTAGAGAATATCTTCATGGGCAGTTCTGACCTTGGACTTTTCATTTTTGATCCTGTGGGCCTCGTCTATGACAAGATATCGCCAGTTGAATTTCTTGAAGACACATTTTTCTCTTATAACCATTTCGTAGGATGTGACACAAACATCCCATTCACCAGGCATCATGACATCACGGATGAAGGCAGCCTAAATAAGAAAATGATCATATTCAACTTCAGCACATTTCCAGAAAGTAGCTAGACTTAAATCTTTTTGCACATCCAAAGACATGTTCAAAAGACACACTGCCTTTAGTTTGGTTTGCAGCTGTTATTAATTAATAATACAACTGTAAATTTAGTATACCATTAGAACTCTAGGAAAGACTACATCTTTTTATATTAAAAAGACACATTAGTGGTATTACCACAATATATTAGCACTACAAACCTTGCGTATAGTAGTACTCGTGTCCATGTCTGTTTAGGTTATGGAATCCCAAATTTTCCTAGACTTTGGAATTAAACTGAGAAGGTGCTGGAAAAGTCGCTGCACACATGGTCATTCATGCTAGCACAAGTTAGTCCCTTAACAAAATGTTTATTCTACTGGGAAAATATATTATCAGTAACAAACTTTACCAGCATCATTACAGCAACCTACGTTTATACTGATATTTAAAAATTCATTTTTAACTCAAACCACCTTGAAGAATCATGATTTGCAACTGAATCAGTCCCCCCCACCATCCTGAGTATCCCATCTAGGGGGTCTCCCGCTTCATGCCTGTTTCCTGGGTGGGTATTCACCAAAGTATGCAGATTTACTCTGGATACGCTCCAAAGCCATCAAACAAAGGCAGGGTGACGTAGCTTCTACCGCACCTCACTTTTATCGACATTAGTTACCGATATGTATAAGCGCGGTGATGAATCTCCAGAGTCTAATGAAAACAGAGGGAAATAAGATGACACACTTACTCTTGCATCCTTATCTCCAATAAGACAGACAGCTTTAAGGGATGGGACCCAGCGCTTGAACTCATTCATCCAGTTGTGGAGAGTTGACTTGGGTACCAGGACCATGTGAGGCCCTGGAATGTTCCTGTAGTGTTTCAAATATCCCAATAGAGCTATAGTTTGCAGGGTCTTACCTAAGCCCTGCAAACAAAACAAAAAAGGCAAGCGCTAATATTTAATAACATAAACATTATAAGAACAAAACACACACAATATTTTAACTAGCAATAATATCAACTAATAATTATTATTTATTAATAATAATAACTAATAATAATGGCAATTCATACCATTTCATCAGCAAGAATTCCATTGATGCCATTTTCATATAAGGATATCATCCAGTTGAGACCACGGATTTGGTAATCTCTCAGTGCGCCATTTTTCACGTCTAAACAAAAAAATTAACTGTAGTAATTAAACGTGAAACTGTGGAAAAGTGAAGGCTTGCTTCAAAGTGCTTTTCAGGTTCACTTATTAGAGCAGCTGTGCTTCAATCACCATAAAGAAAGTAATTACATAATGTATTTCTTTTAATGGATTTTAGATAAAAGTGACAACTAAGCAACTTTATAGTTTTCAGTTGATTTGTTTTGGGTGACCAATGCATACTTGCTCGTAATGTCTATTTTTGGCTATGTACAGGTGCACAAATACAATTCCAGAGAGCTTGCGTTGCACTTTGTTTTTTTTGCTGTCTGCATCACTACTGTATTTTCATTTGCTTTTTATTTCTGTATAATCTGATTTAGCTCATAAAACTGAAGTGTGAAAGATCTGACTTGAAATTTGAGTAAGTAAACTTAATATGTCAATAAAAAAGTTACAAGACCCTGTAATTAAATACTAATGATTTATAGACCACATATATTTAATATCTAGACTTCACATACAAATCAATCCAAATGCCCACATTGTGCCTCATCACTATTTACCTGAACATACTATAAATCATACTTTATTGATATGCAATGTAGTAATCTGATTCTTTGTATGTAAATGATGCATCGTTGTCTAACCATTCCGTTTTTATTGATTGTGATGAATTAAAGGCTATTAGGAAACAAACACTCCTATTCAAACCTGTAGTCTTACTAAATGGTGAATTTGTATTCCGCTACTAATAAAAAATGCGAAAGGTTCTTAAACGTGTCAATGGTATTTTTGAAAGATGAGAAAAAAATCCCATGTGGTTCATAATATCTTACATCACCAGAGCTATGTGTGTTTTGCATGTTCTCCCCAAGTCACTCAGGCTTCCTTCAGGTATTCCGGTTTCTTCCTACAGTCCTCGTAGGCCAGTGTTTCTCAAAACGGTCCTTAGGGATCTCCAGACATTCTATGTTTTTGTTCTCTCCCAACTCCTGGAGCAAAACTGTGGACTGCATGGGGATCCCAGAAGACTGGGTTGAGAAACACTGCTCTAGGCCAAACCTGCTCTCATGTATTGAACAAGTGCTTGAAAAATTAATGGATGTGAAAACATCTTACATGATGGGGACTCCTCAAATCTAACCAAGACATTGGCAGCCCTCCTACTCTCTGACAGTAACTCCTCATCTTCTTCTTGTTCTGTACGTCTGTGCCGATTACTAAAAGAAAAAGATTGAAGATATTTATGTTGCATCAAAAAATGTGTCCTGTAGCCAACATCCAACTGATTTTTTTTTCTTAAAAAATATTTTTGGATAAATTAATACTAAGGGTTATGAGTAAGCAGTAAAGGTAACTCAATAAAAATGAACTCAGGTGGTAACTGTCAATGCAACTTACTCTCCAACAGAGAGTAGGTTTTGTTTTTCATCCTGTTTAACTCGAGGTCGTCCAAGCTTTACTTTCAAAGGAGACGTGGGAGACTTCTGTGATGCCGGCTGGATGAAATGTGCGAAAAGTTCCGTTTGCTTTAGCAGAAACTCAAACCTATTTGCTCGGTCAGCTTTCTAAGGATGAAAAAAGAAAAAAAATGTTTTTAATCTGAGGACACATAGTTGGTACCTAATGACAAACATACTGAAAAATAGCTTCATGATATGTCATCTGAACTGTTTATGATATGAAATCTCAAACACAACTTTACCACTATTTTTTTTGTAAAGAAAACATTAATTTATCATAATAAACAACCAAAATCTATGGTTTTTAATCTCAGAATTCTGAGATTAAAGTCAGAATTCAAATAATATTTTCATGGTGGCCCTAATCCTCTTACGTAAAAATCACACAAACATACTGATTTATATAAAATAGCTCACCCGTTTCTCTTCATATTCAGGATCCACTTCTCCTTCATCTCTCTTCGCTGTGGTCTTAGGAGGCAATTTAAGCAGGAATGGAGGATCTTTCTACATGTAGATAACAACATGTGTCACTCATACTATTGGCAGTGACATTGTAAGCCTCAACATTTACTATTAGTAATATAGCAGTAATATGTAACTGCAATTGCATCAAGTGTAAAGACAGCATTGCTAATTAGGAATGAAGGATGCTTATATATTCGTAACACAATGGTTGTTTTGAATAATTGCTTCCATCTGGATAAAAGATCTGTGTGAGAGACCCCTATATAATGTGTTTCAATTTCTTGCGCATTGCCAGCTTGACATTAGTGCTGTTTGTAAGATTCCTTTAAAGTACCCATACGCCCTAATTTTAATTATGTTGGTGTTTCAAACAGACACACAGCACGAAACTCAGCAGTTTATGCAAAAGAATGCGATGCTCACTCCTATGGTTAGAAAATAATGTATAACTTAACTAGCTAAATGGACTCTAATATTAATTGTAATGTACAACTGGTTCAATTTAACATTGCTCAGCTTTAACTTCTTTTCTTCATATATTTATATATAAAGAAAATATGCCTCTTAAATACCAGAATAATTTAAATAGCTATCATTATCCAGTTTTCATTGGCTGTCTGGCTAGAATGCTAATCCAATAGTCACGAACTAGGTAGTTAATTAGCCAATTAGCTGCCTCATTTTGTTGTGATACCTAGAAACTAAAATATGTGGCCGAGGTAGCTACCAACCATCAACACGACAGTCACGCTTACCATTACTCTCTAGAAATTTCTAAGTCGCTTGCAAGCTAACTATTTTTGTATGTTTGTCTGGTTATACATTTTTCCACCAGAGAGCAGCATGTAAACTTGTCGCTAATAGGCGGTCTGCCCCCTACAGATCTCATTTTTGCATACTGAAAGCAACCATGATCACATCTGTATGCAGATAAGATTCCTTCCCGCCATATTCCCCAAAATGAACAAAACCCAGCAAACTTCTCCTATGTCTATTCTGAATGCCTTTTTTTCCTGGTGAGCATGTCTAAAAATGATGTTTACTGTCATCACTGACCTCTTCGGATTCGGCATTCGGATCCCGGGAAGTAGACGGACCCTCTTGATCCGACATTATTTCAACACGTCCTTTTAAACATTAATTACTTTTTCATCTGTTCTGTAAAATGAAAACACCAAAAACAGTAGTACGTCACTGCAAGACTGTAGCTACATTTCTAGCATACGCCCCCTTCCACATCAGTTTCAAAATCTCGTGGCGTTTAGCTGCGTAACACCGCGAGAACTCAAGTAAAATGAAACTACATAATTCGAAATTTAAGTTTGGTGTTTGGTGGTATTTGTCTTACTTAAAAGGATTTTTATTAGTTTATTATTACCGTCAAAAAATAGACATTCTTCTTGTTATGATTGCAAATACATCCACAAATCAGTATCAGACCAGACAGTAAATAGCTGCCGAATTATGCATAAAGAAGAAGCTCGGCTGAAACAAGTATGTATACATAAACTTCATTTGATCATGATATGCACCACTAGATGTCAGAATAGCGTAGCATATAAGTATATAAAATACAGCACAATAAATACATCAATAACATCGATATGAGTACAGAATATTTTGATAACCCGTTCTGGGTAATTCGCTGCTTTGTT
Organism: Mormyrus proboscirostris; assembly: GCA_026779585.1. Classification (NCBI taxonomy): domain Eukaryota; kingdom Metazoa; phylum Chordata; class Actinopteri; order Osteoglossiformes; family Mormyridae; genus Mormyrus; species Mormyrus proboscirostris. Next base: position 1,901,275 of record JAODKF010000044.1, on the reverse strand, counting down.
TGCATAGCTTCCGGGAATCGCTCCGAACCCCCGATATCCTGAATAGAGATGGATGAATGTAAATAATAAATAATAATTTATAATAATAATAATAATAATAATAAAGTTGAGAGTAAAGAAAATTGCAGAAAATGTGCTGTTGTACGTCTATTAATAAAATTAGCAAAGGTATTAATAAAGTAATATATATTTTGCTGGAAAAACATGAGGAATTTATACCTTAGGTAGAAAATTAATTAATTAGTTATGTTATAGATATCAAATATAAAGTAAACACCGGGCACCTGACACATTAAACAATTTCCAAGATTAGATTCATGTTCATAAGGCCTGAGTAGTCTTTATTGCCTGGAAGTAATTTTCAAAGAGGGATAAATGTTGTGCTGCCCCTAGAAGGAAATTGACTGACCATGATAACTTGTTTAAAGAGTATGTGTCATAATAAACAGCAAATCGCAGAAAATGCGTAGAACTGTGAATGCTCCTGGGTTATAAAATGCATTAGTTGGAATTGTAAGGTGAGCAGCTCCACATTGAACAGCAACAGAAAACTGACAAATATCCAGTAGTGTTCATGCAGACAGTAGGACGTAATGCCACACAGCACTGCAAGATTGCTTAAAATGAACTACTGTTAAATTCAATAGAAGTATTCATTGTACAGGCATGGGCTAAGTTAGCTGGTAAAATAGACCAGTTTTGGATACAATACTCAAGACCTTCATTTGACCTTTGTAACATTTTGCATAGGGCATGTGCAAAGCATCATGTCGCATGACTGTTTTTTCCAGTGTTATCATAGCTGCTGTGATGTTTATCTGCCACTGCTCTTTTTTTACCTAAATGTTTGTGTTGCTGTTCTTATTGACTCTGAATTACTGTTTTCTTCAATACTCCTCCCCCCATTCTTTAGTAACAGTTAAAATGCCCATGATTAATTATCCTTATCAGCCTTCCTCTCCAAAAATACTCAGTGTCTAGTAATAAGAAATTGGACTGAAGACTATAAAAAAGAATTTTCCATAGAGGTGTCTTAATAATAGCTACGTTGTTCCAGCTGAACTATGCTTTTTTAAGCTTTTTTAGCAAACTCAATTTTAGTACTCATAACAAACTTTCCTTTTTAGTTTTTAAACATTACATGACACACTGACATATGTTAATGTATTTTTCTAACATGGGGAAAGGATGGATGTCCAGGTATAGGGACGAAATTCAGTGAAAAGTGTTTCATTCACCTGTTGTTGATCTTTTGTTTTTACATCTCCCCGAGTGTTATGAGGTCCCTCAAACCTCACACACATCGTGTGCAGTTTGTCTCCCACTGACTGCTAAACCAGAAACAGATATTACTTTGTTCTTTTTTCACCTATTCATTTATTAAAGGCATTTCATCCTGCTATCCCAGCACCATGTAGATCTGTTCATAATTCTGAAAACTCTGCAAAAGCTACTTTTGTAATTTTATTCCTTAATTTGCCATTTGCAGCACTGGTCAATCCTATAGGCGACATAGGTGGCTGGCTAAATTGTAATGGGGTGCCGACTTGCCAGCCAATTAAATTTTTCCCCCGGGCAGGGGGGATGCCAACAGTGATAGTCACCTAGGGCGCCACACTGGCTATGACCGATACTGGATTTATGGCAAATTTCATGCACGTACCTCAAAGATGATACACAAGCCCAAGGAGGCTGACTTGTTCAAAACAAAAATAAATAGGTTTAATACAAATAAATTAAACATAAGAATGACAGATACAAAATATGCATATCCAGTGGTAATGAATGCACATATTATATACAGCAATATGGATATAATTGAGCAGGCATAGTAGTATTGTTGCATGAGTTGTGTTAAGGTGCAAAATATAGATATAGACAATAATACACAAGCAATTTTCTTTCAGATTAAGACTATGTTGTGCATAGATGATTTAAAGACATGGGGTTACACAAAGCTGAAACCATTAAAATGCTATAAGCACATGTTTGACTGTCAGTTGATCTTCCTATACATACACACAGACAGGGGTATATAGCTAGTCTATCACAGCTTAGTTTACCATGATTATGAACAAGAAGGTGAAGACAAACAAGCAGACATATAATGCCTGGAGATGTTACTGACTCAATGCTGAATTTGAGTCTTGTTCTATTGAGTGTGTTGCCGCATTTCATCTGTTCTTTTGGAACAACATTGTCTTTAGACATCTTGTATTTTTTTTTAATAACTCTTCACTTTGCCATTGTCACATATTGTATATGTTAAGAATTCATTGGTTTAGTTCCAATAAAGACAAAAGTTAAGCAATGAATTTTATACATTCCGCATATTGTCATCCTCTCCTGGAGCCGACACCTTATCGTGGTGGAGGGGTTTGCATGTTCCAATGGCTTACCTTGACATACAGCTTGGGCTCTGGAACCAGTCTTCTTGTGGGGGGTTGGCAGTGTTTTGTTATTGGACTTCTGTGCTCATCACGGATTGTCCATAATGAACACCATGTTCAAGCATAAGGGTTTCCATATGTGCACTTGGCACCAGGACACCCTAGGCCGCAGTTCAATGATCGACTTTGTGGTGTTGTCATCTGACTTGCGGCCGCATGTATTGGACACTCAGATGAGGGGCGGGCGGAGCTGTCAACCGATCACCACCTGGTGGTGGGTTGGCTCCGTTGGTGGGGATGAATGCTGGTCAGACCTGGCAGATCCAAACGTATGGTGCGGGTCTGCTGGGAACGTCCGGTGGAATTCCCTTCCAGAAGGAGCTTCAACTCCTTGTCGAGGTGGCTGACTGGAGCTGTGGCCATAAGGAGGTCGGTGCCTGTCGCAGAGGCAATCCTTGAACCCGCTGGTGGACACTGGCAGTAAAGGATGCTGTCAAGCTGAAGAAGGAGTCCAATCAGGCGTTTCTGGAGGCAGCTGATGAGTACCGGCAGTCGCTGAAGCAAAAACGTGGGTATGGGAGCAGTTTGGCGAGGCCATGGAGAACGACTTCCAGATGGCTTTGAGGACATTCTGGTCCATCATCTGGCAGCTCAGGGCAGGAAAGTGGTGCAGAATCAACATTGTTTATGTTGGGGATGGAGCGCTGCTGACCTCAGCTCAGGATGTTGTGGATAGTTGGAAGGAATACTTTGAAGACCTCCTCAATCCCACCGACACGCCTTCCAATGAAGAAACAGAGTCTAGGATCACAGGGGGTGGATGAGATCCACCTGGAGTTCCTGAAGGCTCTGGATGTTGCAGGGCTGTCCTGGTTGACATGCATCTGCAGCATCGCATGGACATCGGGGGCAGTGCCTCTGGAGTGGCAGACCAGGGTGATGGTCCCCCTCTTCAAGAAGGGGGACCGAAGGGTGTGTTCCAGCTATAGGGGGACCACACTCCTCAGCCTCCCTGGTAAGGTCTATGCAGGGGTACTGGAGAGGAGGGTCCATCGGATTGATGAACCTCAGATGCAGGAGGAGCAGTGTGGTTTTCGCCCTGGCTGTGGAACAGTGGACCAGCTCTATACTCTCGGCAGAGTCCTGGAGGGTGCGTGGGAGTTTGCCCAACCAGTCTACATGTGCTTTGTGGACTTGGAGAAGGCATTCAACCACATCCCTCGGGGAGTCCTGTTGGGAGTGCTCCAGGAGTATGGGGTGCCTGGCTGCCTTATAAGGGCTGTTTGGTCCCTGTACAACTGGTCTCAGAGCTTGGTTCGCATTGTCGGCAGTAAGTCGGACTCGTTTCTGGTGAGGGGTGTTCTCGGCCAGGGCTGGCCTTTGTCACCGATTTTGTTCATAACTGTTATGGACAGAATTACTAGGGGCAGCCAGGGCGTTGAGGATGTCCGGTTTGGTGACCACAGGATTAGTTCTCTGCTTTTTGCAGATATGGTTCTGTTGGCCTCATCAGACAGTGACCTTCAGCTCTCACTAGAGCAGTTCGCAGCCGAGTGTAAAGCGGCTGGGATGAGAATCAGCACCTCCAAATCCGAGAACATGGTCCTCAGCCGGAAAAGGGTGGAGTGCTCTCTCTAGGTTGGGGAGGGAGTCCTTCCCCAAGTGGAGAAGTTTAAATATTTTGGGGTCTTTTTCACGAGTGAGGGAAGGATGGAGTGGGAGATCAACAGGTGGATCAGTGAGTAGTGACCGAAAGAACAAGGTTGCGAATACAAGCAGCTAAAATGGGTTTCCTCTGCAGGGTGGCTGGGCTCTCCCTTAGAGATAGGATGAGAAGCTCGGTCATTCAGGAGAGACTCAGAGTAGAGCCGCTGCTCCTCCACATTGAGAGGTGCCAGATGAGGTGGTTTGGGCATCTGGTCAGGATGCCTCCCTGATGAGGTGTTCCGGGCATGTCCCACTGGGAGGAGGCTCCGTGGAAGACCCAGGACATCCTGGAGAGACTATGTCTCCCGGCTGGCTTGGGAACGCCTTGGAATTCCCCCAGAGGAGCTGGACGAAGTGGCCGGGGAGGGGGAAGTCTGGGTTTCCCTGCTTAGACTGCTGCCCCCGCAACCCAACCTGGATTAGCGGTAGATGATGGATGGATGGATGCATATTGTCATGACTTGAAGGACAAAGGACTTAAGGTTTGGTGTGTTAGCAAAACAGAACAGGGTTTTATTGAACAAACTGAACAGGAACAGTAAACAAATAGGATTGCAGGGGATCAGAAATGGGAGGACTAAAACAAGGAAAAGCACAGGCAACTGGGGAACACAGGAAGACTGGGGAGCACAGGACTGGGAAGCACGAATATACAAGACTAACAAGGGAGCTAATGAGAGGCAGCTGGGAATGATTAACATGAAGGTTAGGAATGAGAGGCAAGACAAACAAGTAACAGGCATAGCTTGTTAGGGTCACACTAGGGAGCAGACATGAGGGTCAGGTGGACATGGCGGGCAGGATGTGACACATATGTTCCCTGCCTACTTGTCAATTTTTCCTTAAATCAAGCATAACAATAAAAATTAAAATATATTTTGAATATGTTTGACCTACAAATAGGCATTAGTGTGTTATTCACATGAAAGCTATTCATAGGTATATAACATATGAGGTCGCCAGTTCGAAATTTTCAGTATGTATTTCCTAAACTGGTGGGTCTTGTCGGAAATTCAATGGGTTGCACGTGTTTGAGAGTTTAATTTATAAGACTGTTAAACATTATAGTCATCACAAATTCAAATTCTTGCTAAAGGACATATATTAAAATATATTTTGCTGTGTTCTTAAGGGATCTTCCATTTAAATTTTAACACAAATTATGTTATCTCTGTAATTTTCATGTACTACACCATGTTCCATTATGTTGGGGAAATAACTATTATTATTATTATTATTATGTTATTTTAGTAAAAAGGCATTTTGTAACGTTATTGTTCATTAAGAGAATCTGTAATTGCCCAGTGGGTTTCTTGTCTCTATCCAGCTTCCTGACTTTAATACTTAAGTAGCTGATAGATTATAAATAGCCCTACATGGCATTTTTTTCAACTGTGCTTCAACTACATGTTTGTTTATAAAACATCCTAGTCATGTGCTTGAGGTTTCAACGTATTGTGTTTAAGGGGAGGAGATCTCTCTCTCTCTCTCTCTCTCTCTCTCTCTCTCTCTCCTTCTCTCTCCCCCTCTCTCTTTTGCTCTCACTCACACGTACGCCTGTCACTGCGATCAATGGCTCGACTTCCTCCTTTGGTAGGGTTGTACCACAGAACATAGAAATTGACTTGTGCTGCTCAGTTCAAAACAGAGGCAGTACAAACAGTATCGCATAGACGTTGAAATCCCGGTGTTCTGGCACTCATCAGATGAAATGAGCGCAGGGGATGTGGTTTGCACAGGCTGGCTCATCAAATCCCCCCCTGAGAAGAAATTAAAGAGATATGTGAGTACTGAAACTGGGAGGGTATAACATGTTGTGCTGGTAGCAGTTGTATTTCCTGCACAAAATGTGTACGTGAACCTTGTCTGTCAACATTATAATGCTGTTGTGTTGTTATACAGCATAACAGCCTAGCAAAAGAAACTGCTTTGCCTTTCTTGATGTATTTTCTTGGTAAAAATTAACTTTAATGTTTTTGATGTATTGCTATAAATATTTAGGATATGCTGCAAACATTAAGTATCCTATTAATTTGAGATAGGATTTCGTCCTTTGTATTTTAAGCAAATCATTTTAATCTTGTTCAGTAGCTATTTGAGGTCTGTAGCTTGTTGAAATGCCCTTGTATATTTTCAGTTTGTATCACAATGAAGCATTTGTTTTGAAATTTGAGGCAGTGAAAGGAAATCATGCATTTGTTTCTGTTGTGCATAGATGCAAACACCATGCAACTTGAGGAAATCATCCTCATATGCTACGGTACTAAATTTCTGCTGGCATATTGCATAACATAGTCTGTGTTATGCAGTGAAGACAGTGAGGGCCTTTTGGATTGCTTTGTGCACTTTAACCATCACCTTGTTATTCTATGAAATGTTGATGTGTGCTCCAATACATAGAAAGCACTGTAGCGAAGTTGTTAAAATGAATCAACAGGCAGAAACAAGGTGTGTGAGATGACAGCATATGCCAGTACTACTCCCTGACAAGGGATTGTATTTATCTTAGAGAAGCATTGTTTTCTTATCCTCAGAGTCCTGGGTACTATTAACAAAATAAATTTATGAAATTAGGATTTATTTGCCATTTGTATAAGCACATATGAATTATTCAGCTTTCACATATCCCATCTTGCTCTCCTTTTTAAGACCTACACACGTATACAGTACAGGTGATAGTGTTACTTGGGGTCCGAGCACAGGGTCAGTTATTTATTACCACCCCTGGAGCATTTTTCGGGGCTTCCAGTGACAGGCATAAAGGCCTGACTCACTGATCCACAGATCGATTTTGCGGAAATGTGACATTACATCGTTGTCAAACAGATTCATCGCTTGCACTGCTACGGCCTTATTTGGGTGGTGCCTTTCTACTACAGTATATTTTGACTATACGAGTGAGGCACACCAACTGAGACCGAGCATGGGAAATGATTACCCACAATCCTGCAGCAAGAGAGAGAGAGAGAGAGAAGAACCATCAGCTGAGCTGTGATCACTTGACACTAGGCAGACAAAGCGTATACGTAATACTCGTATTGCAAGACCATGCTCATATATTAAGTCAGAATTTATTTAAAAGTTTTGCAAAACACTCGCAGACCAAGTTAAGGGTACCATTATAAGCAAGTGAACAGTTGGTTATTGAAGTTGATGTGTTGGAGGCTGGAAAACTGGGCAAGCATAAGGATCTGTGCGACTTCAACAAAGGCAGGTTGGTACTTTACTTAAGGCCATGTTTTTAGTCATTTATAAACACATTCATAATGCATTATAATGCATTCATAAAGCTTTATAAACATGGCTATAAATGTTTATTAAAAGGCATAATACTTTATAGCCCTGTTTTATTATGCATTCTGTCTGCCTTATGAAGTTCTCATGTATGATGTCCTATAGATACCTTCATAATAAAGCATCTTTAAGCTTATACCAACCATTATAATGCATTGTAAAGGTATATATAGGGCAATATAGATGAGAGTTATATAAAGCATTCATATTGTAATGCATAATGCACATGGCTATAATGTGTTATGCCTCATGATAAATATGTATAGCTTTGTTTCTGTGAATGCATTATTGTTTGTTATGAATGTGTTTATTAATTACTAAAACATGGCCTTAAGTAAAGTTTTACTAGCAGGTCTTGTGAGGTGTTCCTGATACGCAGAGTCAATACCTACCAAAAGTGGGTCCCAGGAAGGTGAACCAGTGTGGAGAGCGAAAGCTAGTCCATTTGGTCCGGTCCTACAGGAGAGCACAAATTCCTAAAAGGTTAATGCTGGGTATGATAAAAAGGTGTCATAACACACAGTGCATTGTTAGCTGCCGTGTATTGGGCTGTGTAGTAGTCAGAGGACCCATGCTGACCCCTGTCCATTGCCCAAAGCACCTTTAATGGGCATGTTAGTGGAGCAAAGGAAGATGGCAGCCTGATCTGATGAGTCATGTTTTCTGTTACATCCTGTGAATGGCTAGGGACGGGTGTGTCATTTACCTGGGGAGGAGATGGTATCAAGATGCATTATGGGAAGAAGGTCTGCCAGTATGATGTTCTGGGCATCTTGGCTCTTGCCAAGATGGTGACAGTGCTTGCGACGTCTCATGTGTCCTTTTGTCTGTTGTATACATGTTTTTTATTATTATTATTATTATTACTACCGGGGTTAGTCCATGTAGCTGTGACTTATGATCAGGAAGTGTTGCTTATATTCAATGTTTTGCTGGGAAACCTTGGTTCCTGGCATTTATGTGGATGCTACTTTGGCACATTGCACCTACCTAAACATTGCTGCAGACCAAGTACACCCCTTCATGGCAACGGTATTCCCTGATCGCAGTGGCCTGTCTCAGCATCCTGTCACACTGCAAAAATTGTTCAGGAATGGTTTTGGCCTCCAAATTCCCCAGATCTCCATCATGCATCCACGGGAAGTGCAAACTTACAGGACTTAAAGGATCTGCTGCCAACATCTTGGCGCCAGATACCACAGGACACCTTCAGAGGTGTCCATGCCGTGACGAGTCAGAACTGTTTTGCTGGCATGGGGGGGTCCTACACAATATTACGCAGGTGGTTTTAATATTGTGACTGACTGATATATATTTGTAAAAAATGAATACACCATTTACCTGTATTCAAAGCTCTTGTAAAATGATATGAATGAAAGTAAGCTTGTGATGTAATTGGGCTCTATGTTTTGAAGGTATTGTCTTGTAGTATTCTGTCAGGATGGGATGTTCTGTGTATTTGTATTGGTTTATTTAAGTCAAACCAGAATATCTAAATAGATAAGTCTTTAGATGTGGCATATTTATGATCACTATAAAATAATAATTATCAATAATTAGTATATCCCTGTTTTATAGACAGTAATGATGAACCATTTTATCTACAAATGGCAGACCAGTGGGTAGCACTGTGGTTTCACACCTCAAGGGTGCTTGGGGGCCATGTGACAGCTGGGTGTCCTGCCCAAGTCATGTGACCAGCGCATTCCTGGGACAGATTCTAGATTTTCAATAGCAAGATAAATGGATTTATACAACTACCGATTTTATCATTATCATTTATGTTATTTAATGCCGGAATAAAGAGTTGGGGGAAGACTTCCATTGTTTTATGAAGCATTGTTAGAGAATCCATCCATCCATTTTCTGTAAACACCTGTCCTGTTTAGAGCTGCGAGTGGTCCGGAGGCCATCCCCGGGGCTACGGGTACAAGACGGTGAACAACCCAGGATGGGGCCATTCTTAGAGACTATGATGGTTAATTAATAACACTGGCACTTAAAAATATCATTTATTTTTACTGAATTTTTAACTGCTTAGTTTATGCTTTCAACCAAATGAGTATTATGGGATGCCAGGGTGACTCAGTGAGTAACACTGAGGTTACATGATTTTAAAGGGCTTCGAAAAATGTTGTTTAACTTAGACATAGTTTACTCATTTACAGTAACACTGAATAGAACTGACTTTCTTTAATATATAAAATATTTTATATTAGAACCTGTATCAATTTCGTACCAGTAATCTTTAAACTTGTTTACCGATTTAATGATAAACAACAGAATAACACAGCTTTGAGTTGAATCTGTACTTGTACTTGCTTTATTAATCCTGTTACAATACATTTGGAGGAAATAATCGCCCTAAAATCTAATAGTCCACTTTGCAAATAAAATGATCAAATCCATTTCATTGTGCTTATTTTAGGCTTTTTTCTGAGGTAGCATTAAAATGATTGGTGAACATGAAATCAGCACAAAGACAGGTAAACAAACATGCATATAAACTATACATAGCAATTAAAAAAATGCATTTTAATTTGAGAATTATTTCAGTTACAATTTTTGAGAAATCGATCGATTGTTGATCATTTCGAAGAAGGCAGCGCAATATTAAACAATATAATTGGATAAATAATTAGGAGCACAAAATATATAAATTCACAAGATGATAAAATTTAAAACTAGTGAATAAAAACCAAGCAGTGTTTCTACATTTCTGTATTACTATTCCTAACTAGTAGATGGCCTGAGATATGAAGATTTTTTATCGTGCTCAGTATGCTGTAGTATATTAAAAATGCAAAGCAACAGGATTACTCAGAAACCTGCTGACATGCAACGTATTTGCATGATACCAAAAGTTTCCTGAAGGCTAGGATTCTCATGGGTTGATGAAAGAGGCTGCAAAAAAATTGTGGTTAGTGCACACCAAAGCATATAACGGCACTACTTAAGCCAAAAGAAGGAGATAATAAGTAATTGCAGTATTAGATCTTATGTTGGTAAAAATGTTCAGGTGGAAGCTGACATTTCGTGATGGCTGGATTCTGGGAACCTCAGTGAACAAAATTACGTGTAAATCCCCTTTATGTTGGTGAAAAATAGTGTGTAAAACAACGATTTTTCATGCGTTAAAGTGTGTCAGTTTAGTAATTTCATAACCACTCCTAAAGTGAGCTGGTGATGAAATTTAACGAATACATGGAATGGCTGAGGTGCCCCTGAGGAGAAGGTTTGGAAGCTGAAAGAGTGTTCATCTAATCATCCAACAACTTTTTGGAGAACAGAAGAAATTCTTGTTTTTTATTTTGTTACTATTCACATACATTCTAATGTTAAACTGTATTTTTCGGACCAAATATATAAACATGTGCATGCAAAAAGTAGACTATGTATGTTTTACTTCCTCTTTCTGTTCTTTCTGGGAAATATAACACTCAGTTCCTCACAATGAAACCAAAACCAGAAAAAGGTTTCTATGTTTCTATATCTGTACGCATATCTGTCAAGGGAAAAAAAAAAAGTTTACATAATACGTTTTATTCATACATATCTCTCATTTTAGCATTTACAGGCCTTAATATTTTACTGAAGCATAGCGGGTGAATTATTATTCTGATTGAAAGTGCATGGTCAAAAATGGATAATGAATCTGAAACGAACTCAGAATCTGTTCTTCTTTACTTATATAACTGGAATTAATACGATCAAAATGCCGTATTTTACACACCAACAAATAAAAGTACTGTGCAAAAGTATTAGGCAGCCAAAGAAAATTATGTTTAAATGATCTTCATGTTGGTCTAAAACTATAATATTATGTTTTTCAAAGTGCGTCAGCTTAGCTATTTCAAAACCGCTCCTGGAGTCAGCCAAGTATTTGCAGCAACCATCCAAAGCACACATGATTTTTTTGACTCAACCAATAGCAAACTATGTTTGGCTAACCGATACCTCATGAAGGTATTAGGCCAACTAATCAATTAATCCAGCTGGTGGTAAAATTTAACAAGTACATGAATTGACTGAGGTGCCCCTGAAGAGAGGTTTGGGAACTGAAGCAGTGTTCATTTCATTCTTCTAGCCATCAGAGAAGATACCAATAACCTTTTGGAGCAAAGAAGAAGTCCTGTTCCTGTTTTTCTCGTGTTACTGTCAATTCCCATAAATTTTTAATAATCAATTTTTAATTTTGTTTCTTTATTTCCTGAGCAAATATTAACTTCCTACCCAAATAAATAGGTTTAAACATTTTCTTTCACTGCCTAAGATTTTGTACAGCACTGTATATATATAAAAATATATATAAATATATTTTACATGCGTGTAAATGTGCAGAGACAATGAAAAATCCCTTTGTAGTAAGACATTATTGCATGATTTTTTGTTGCACTAAACACCGCGAAACCCCTTTTTAGTTGGTACAAGGCTGGAATATTTTGAAACACGTCCAACATAAAGCTCCAGTTAGCATATTAAATAGTAAAAGCAGAAGTGAGTATAAAACATGACGCAGTTCTTAATATTGGAACTGTCACATCAGTCCGTTAAATTCTTGGAAATGTTCCTATCTTGATACGGTGTAGCTGAAAGTGTCACAGTACAATTTAAGGTTCGATCTGCTATGGAATATAAGAGTTTCACGCAGAGGGAATCCCACTGATTATATTTCTGCCTCTTCCAGGAACAAATGGGAAACTAGTGTAGGGATCTGACCTCCTACAAATCAGCAAGAGTCACTGGCACCATTTTTCCTTTGCTGGTCATCTCAAAGCCACCTACAGATCTGAATATTTTTGTACTTCGATTAGCTGCATAGAGAAGCTACTACCTTAAAATTTCCCCTGACCAGCAACACCAAATGCCATGAATACTCTGTACTGTGACCAAATAAAATAATTTCTTTTTATTTCTTGTCTAGTTTTGCTGGTACTTTTTAAGGATAATTTTGATAATTTTTAATAAAAGTAAATTACATATGGAATTAATTTATGATAACTTTAATAATTATTATAATTATTTCATTTGTCAAATTTTGCTGGAAAAAACATGCAAATGCAATAGATTGCATTTGATTATTAATACTGTATAAAAATTAAATATGTGACTTCTGGACCCAGCATAATAGAGCTATCAAATCATTTGACATTTCTATTGGGTTACAGAATTCAATAATAAATATTTGTTTACATTACTTCAAAGTAGATTGATAAACCTGGAAATGAAAAATAATGTTCAGTTTCTCCTTTCCTGTGTCAGGCATGGAGGAGGCGGTGGTTTGTGCTGCGCAGGGGCCGAATGAGTGGCAACCCTGACGTCCTAGAATACTACCGCAGCAAAAGCTCGAAGAAACCCATCCGCACTATTGACCTGAGGGAGTGTGAGGTCCAGATGCCCGCTGATTTGCAGCTTATTAAGCGCGATTTCCAGAACCAGCACCTGTTCCTAGTCAAAACCTCTTCCCGCATCTTCTACTTGGTTGCCAAGACTGAGGATGAAATGAAAGACTGGATACGTAATATTAGTCAAATCTGCCATTTTGAGTTAATGAATGATAGTGCAGGTAAGTGATACATAGCTGATAAATATTAACTGAATACGACATATTTTGTGAAAATTTCATGCACGTTGGCTCATTTTGTGATCTGCAATTTAACTTATGTGTAGTCCTATGACGTCATTATTTTTTTTCACATAGAAAGTAATGGAATTTACAAATCCTGAAAACGTAGGACAGCCAGAATAGCCTGGCATCAATAAAACAATATGACAAAAGCATCGCCTGTCATTTCCTTCCAGGTATATTAAGCTTCAGCTTTGTCTAACACAGGGTCTCAGCAAATCTGTTGCCTGAGCTTGGACAATAGGCAAGGTACAAGCAGAAAGGCCACAGTGCTTCTCCCTGAGGGACCATATACCCTCTCACTGTAGCTTCTGATCTCCATAGTAATTAAACAAGTAAAAAGTTATGCTATTACTTATGCTAAACAAAAAAAAATCTACATATTAAAGGAATTATATAACTGGTCAACACAAGCAACTACCTAACTTTTACTTACAGTTAACAGTTGGAGATCTTTTTTACTTGTATATACATACAAAGAAAATATCAGCAGATGTAAAATCTCAAAAATAAATTTATTCATCATCATATTTCATTTGTCATCACTGGATAAAATCTAGAGTTTATACCTTTAGATTACTATAGTTGTGGGGTTTATTTATTAAGCTATGCTATACACATTTTGGGATGGTTATGTAATCAGTGTCATGGTGTTTGAGAAATGATGTGGACTAAAGATGCTTTATCACATTAAAAAATTCCAGAAGTAGAACTATTTATATCCTGTTAGCAAAGAAAAATTACGTGTGGAAAATATTGTTTTCCATAAATAGACAAAATTGTAAAATGGTGAAAACAGTTACATTTGCTTTCAACTATTTCCATCTACATGACTAATCAAGCCTGAAATTGAACCTGTAATCAAACAACTGCACCTGGCTTTTCCCAGTCTCTCATTCTTGTGCTCTCTCTGTCAGTGTAGGAATATGCAGAGAAGGCAGAGTGAGAACAAGTACAGCATGGATTTGCCTACTGATGAGTGGTGAAATTGAATGTGAATTAGAGGACACCCTTAGCCTGTCATAGAGAGCTGCCATTTGAATATATTTGGATAAATCTGCCTTTTCCCTGACTAAAGCTCATCCATTTTTTACTAGACTCACCGGATTCTGCCCAGCAACATTCACCTGCCCGGTCGGCAGGCACAGACCACACCGTCAGTGAAGACCTTCCTCCTAATACTGATGCCCTGGATGTGAGCTGCAGCGACTTAGAATCCAGTCCGCCGCTGGACTATCTCTTTCTGTCACAGTGTGAGACAGGGAGGGTCGCGATGACCAGGCAAGAGTGGAAGTTTGCATGAAATAAAAACAGCTTCTTACCGCAGTCTTGTGAAATGCTACAACTAAGAATCAAGATGCCTTCTTTCCCATCCTCTTTACAGATGCAACAGCTGTTCAAACTCAGACAGATCCGTAGAGTGCAGCTCTTCAGAAAACGCCTTTGAAGACACGTTCCCCTCGCCCCTCTGCTTTAACCCATTTTTACCTTCGCTGCCAATGGCCCCTACAGAACCTCCCCTCAGTGCCTCCTCCTCTGTCTTGTCACAGAATTGCCACCCTTTTCCAGATGTGTTCAAGTTTGATACTTTATCATCTGGCCTGACGCTAAATGACCTCATGGATAGCTTCACGCCTCCGCCAAGGCCTCCAAAGCCCAGCCAATGTAATTTGGATAGCGCGTGCCATGTCACAGTGTCCAGGAGAACCTCATTGGTGGGACTCAATCATTTCAGGAGTGGTAAGAATTTTATTGCACAAGCAGGTTCACATATTTTCAGGATTTCATGAGATAATACAGTCCATGAAAAGAATGGTAGTTTAGAAGTTAACAAAAATAAAGTTTGGATAATGGCTTAAAATTTATTGTTTGACTGAAGACAACAGGTCATACATGAAGATTCAGATTTTTAGATTATATATATAAATGTGTATATTATATTTTTCTAAGTTATTATTCCTGTGAAGGAAACCATGAAAATAACACTGATATGACAGCCCCAGCTTTGCTATAGCAACAATAACCACTAACAAAACAACTTACGTGGCATGTTTTCATATCCCTAAAGTGGAGTATTAGTCACCAACCAAATCTTCCAGTGATAGCACTTTTTCTTACTCTGAACATCAGCATTTCTTTATTATCGTTCTACAAGATGTTATCATGAACATCTGTGTGACACTTTCAAATTCATTGCATTTCTTATTTTAGGGGAATTTGAAGGCAGCCCATTAAAAAGCTTGAATAGACGGCTCAGCCTTAATTTGGTAAGAGTCACTTGCTATATTAATTCTATATTTATATTCAACGTCATCTATACATCGCTAAGAAAATGCGCAACACTTTGAGGCACAAATAATTTTGTACACTCTTAATATAGTAATTAACCGGAAACTAAGTGTGTTACATGTTCACCGGTAAGCAGTAATAATGGTTCATGTATGTTATGCAGTTGCTATATTTGATCATGATTGGTACTAGAGTAGAAGCCAAGTTACTGAGTTACTTCTGACCCCTCACGTAAATTGTTACCAGAAAATGTTTATACATGTATATTTACGTTTACAAATGTACATTTTGTAAAGATTTAGCAGTTACAAGTTTTTTTTTTCTTCTTTATTCCATATTGGCCTACCAGCCTTCCCTGGTTACACTTTATAGTCCTCAGTGGATTGACTGCAATGAAGACTCGTACGTTCCCATGGATTCTCGGATTTCCTCCCCTGTCTCCACTTTGGACAATTCGTCAGATGGATACATTCCAATGAGTCCCACTTCTGTGAGCCTTCTCACATCCAGTGACAGAGCTGAGAGCCCCCCCCCCATCGTCCCGCTGCGTGGCTTACCCTACGAAGTGGACCCACCTCCAGTCAATCGGAAGCTCAAGCCTAGAATGAGAGGTGAGAATATAGAATAATCACTAAGCTAGGGTCTTTTGTATTTAGTCCAGCTAACCAAATGTGTAGATCTGAAAAATATCTAGTCAAATTTTCTCTGATTTTGTCCTTTGATGTTTGTCGAAGAAATGTAGGAAAGAAAGCAAAACAAAGAAAATATTATGTGGTTCTCATAAAAACAGCTGCTTTTTAGTTGTGGTGCATGACACATTCAACTATAGGCATCATGTGACCTCTATTTTGTTCATTTTGTTCTGTTTTAACTACTTGGTGTTGGGACAAATATTTCGTTGATTTTGCAAATGCAAAGGTACGGTATAGTTATGATGTCTCCTGGAGGTCTGATTGCTCATCTTCAAAGATTACTGAATTGCTCAGTGGAATAGCTCATTTATAAGTCAGTCAAGTGCATACATCAACGCAAGCTTACTTTATTATTTTCAAAATAACAGGAAAGGCAACAGGGTCATGTAATGGTTGTGGCTTATGACAGATGTGCTTTTAAGCAAAGAGACTTAGGCATTTCAATTAAATTTGGCTTGTATGACAGAAATCATTCTTGATATACTTTAAAATATTTGTGGATATTGTTTTCTGTTTGGTTTTCAGCAAGACCACCGCCTCTTGACCTGCGGGGACTTTCCACAATCAGAGAATCTGACACACACATGCCTCTGACAGAACCCAGGTATATTTGAAATAAAGACACACTTCACTGTCCAGAGCTTCAACGTTTACCTGGGGCACTTTAACAATGTGTCTAGTGAAGTAGAATTCAGTTATCTGCCTATATACAAAATAAATAATCTGTTGTATATATTTACATTGTCACTGCAGTCCATGGGCAGGTCAAAACATAGACAGACAGAAAATAACAGAAAAATAGAAAGTCCAAGAATGAGTCAAGGGACAAAATCATCAGAATCTTCAAATAGGGCTAAGGTATAGAATTCAAAAAAACAAAGGCAAAGTCAGTAGACAGGCAGAGGATTCATCCACAGGAAGCAAACTATCACAGGCAAAGGTATCCAAAATGTAGGGCAAAAATCAGCAAAAAGAAAAACAGTCATGGTAAAACACAGGAACTGGGGACCATATCAAGGAATTGGTTTAACAAAGTCAGGGTCAGAAGAACCAACCAAACAAAACAAGTTTATTTGAAGGTAATAATAAAAAAAATAGAAACGGGATTATGAATATGAATGAAAAGACTAAGAATAAGTTCAAAGATGATATAGCACATGCCGAAAATGACATAGCACGAGTTACCATTGAGATGTACCCTGCTAAAAAGTAAACCAGCATCGTTACCTCTACTTATCCTCAAAGTTATCCCGCTAAGTAAGAAATTCAGCTCCAAAACACAGAGTAACAAATACAAGAAAGCATGGCAGGGGCACAAGACAATCTGGAAGCTGGGTGCTAAGAGACACTGGTTAGAGGTAATCAGCGAGGAACAGGTGTAGGCACTTGACCAAATAAACAGACTGATACAGAGTGGGAGATGGGAGACACCTTGTATCTGGGGCCCAAAATACAAGGACAAGGAACAGTGACCAGTAATACCACTAGGGGGCAGCAGAAGCAGGACAAATTCTGACATTGTATATTTGATAGTATCATGGGCACCGCCACCATTTCCCTTCATATTTCATAATTATTCATATGGATCCCCTCCCCACATTTAACATAAAATATTAGTGTTATGCCAGTGTCACCCCACCCCCTCACATTCAAAATGTTTCTGATGCCCCTAGATAGTAATGTAAACATGCAACATAATGTAGTTTCGGATTTGATCTTGATTCAACAATTTTTAAAAAAATATTTGTAGTCATGCTTGAGTTATGTCTGTTTACCATTATATATGATGATTTGGTTCATGCACAGCACATCTTTTTGCATCTATAATTCATAGCAGCTTTGCACACCGTCTGCCACTGAACAGCGAAGCGCCAATGACTGGGCCTCCAGGAAACCTAGACAACAGCTGCCTCTCAAAGGTAACCTGTCGAATTTAATCTCTCACAAAACGTATCAAAAATATTGAAGAGTCCACACATAAGTGAAATTCCATTTTTTGGATAAGGTATGGAACTGCTTGGCAATGTTTTTTGATTCAGTTAAATATATTTATGTAGTTTTTAAAACAATGATTAAAGGTCACATCTGTAAACAACTTAAAGTGTACAGGTTTTGTATTCTGGTTTTAGGACATGCTATTGCTAAATCACTAAAACCCCATTCTTCAAACAAAACCGTCAATTGTCAAAACTCATATATCGAATCACTCACAATTTGCATATGTTACACCTCTTTTTGCAAAAATCTAAACACATTTTTTACTCTCGTGAACTTTGATGCAGAATGGCAAACATAGGCCTCAACGTCAAACACAACTACCACACAGTTGTCTTCATCAACACACACAGGCTAATAATTGTTCACAGATGTTTCTAAACATGATTAACCCAATGAGTAAGTACAGCAAATGAGAATGAGAGTATAAGTGCCACATGGGAGTCGAATTTTGATGTCAAGATATGGATGTCACAACAGAGGATTCTCCTCCTTTTGCTTGGCAAAGGAGTACATTGCCTGTGATGTAGACAAAGTTCTCTTCCCTGACCCAGCCCAGATCTGTGATCCTGAGGCAGAATGAATGATATCACAGTTGCACAACATTTTACTACAGTACAGAAAAAGTGCTTTTCATGTGTTTTGTCTTATGATATGAAATGAAATTATATGAAATATAACTGAAAGATAAGAAATTGCTACATTTAAACAAGGATGTTTTGCATTATGATGAAGTATTAATCCATTCAGATAGAATCCAAATGAAAATAACAAATATGTCTCCTTTTAACGTAAGCCTAATGGATATATTATATAGTTGTATGGAGAACAAGATGAAAGCCAAAGAGGAGAGCCAAAATAATAATGACTCAGTCATTTGATCATTTCTTACTTCATGCTGGACATGAGACTGCAGTCAACCCATCCACACACAGTTTGCATGTGCGTGAATATTATGGGCTTTAGGATAGTAAATGTATTTGTTCAAATCACTGTAACAAGGTCTCATTTGTCTCCCATTCCAACTGGAGAAGGTTATTCTATATTTGACAAGAAGACACGCAAAGTTTCATCCAGTTCTATGTTGAAGTTTAGGGGTTATGATCATTCAAACCTATATACATTTATATATCACTCAACCTTAAACACTTTTCTTGTTATATACCATTATATATCTCAGTATGTATGTTTTAGTTGCATATGTGGTCAAATTAAATTTGTCATGGTGGCAGTAATATCCTGCCTTATGATATAATTTAGTTTTTTTGGTTGCTGGTTACTTTACAGTCAACTACATACTTAAAATTCCACTAGACCGAAATGATTTTTTTTCTACCATTCATGAACAGTGATTTAAAAAAAAACATTGATGCAGAGTATCATGACGTCTCAGTAGGGCTGTGTGGACTGTTTTTTGTGAAATCTGAAATCAATGTTTGATTTTCTCACCAAAAATAAAATAGGTCAACTGACTTTTCAAGATGAGTCAAAGGCTAAGCGATTGTAGTTTGAAAATTGGCTTTTATATATTGTATAGTGTTTTCGTGAAAAGGATGGAAGGTTTCAAGAAATGTGCCTTAGCAATTCAAAAATAACAGTAACACCATTATATTATTTTAAATAATTTTGTATAAAATATATAGTTTAATAGGCATGTGTTCCACTGATGTGCATATTTTCAATATCCCTCATGTATCGTTAAATTTTTTGGTTGTAAACTTCCACTAAATGAAGGACATAGTGTTCCAGGGAAAAAGATGCGTTGTCTGTGAGTTTAGTTGCAGTAAATTATATTTAACCACTTATCGAGGTATGTGTACTGACAGACACATCACATCCTTTTCTGCAGTTATGATTCTTTCCAAATGGGCTCAAAATAACTAATTTAATTTCTATCAACACTAGGGCTTGAACCAACACTTCTTCCCAGCAAATGGAAATGCAGCTCTCCCTTGGCTGAGAAGAGCAAGTCTTGATTATCTTTCTCTGGACTTCAACTCTGCCTCTCCCTCGCCTGTGCAGATGGTCAGTGTGAATTTAAATGAGCAGAATAAATCTCCTTAAATGTGAAAGAAATGAAAGTTCATAGTTTTCTTTCCTTTTATCTGCATGGCAGTGAGCAATTCTGTGAAGATAAGCACATGTTAAAAGATATGTGACCTATAATTTTTAGCACACAGTGGAGAAAATATATTAACATTGCTCCACATTGTCCAAAAATAACGAACATAAAGCCATAACCTAAAAATCATCAAAAATTGATTTCACATTTATATCATCTCCCTGTGACCTTATATTAGATAAGTTAAGGTGGGAGGGGAGATGGATGGAATTTGGTGTAATAGGTTGGTTCTCTTTTTTTTGCCTGGATACCCAAAAACACTGGTCAAGTCTCACAAGCCCCAACATCTTCCGAGGAGATCCCATGGGGGGGTCCCATGATCAATTTAATCCAAAATTTGTTAACTTTTGTAACATGGCAGCAATGACAAGTGAGAGTTAAAAGAACATTCATAAAACTTGCACCGCTTCCAATTATTTTGAGATCTGCAGTTTCGGAAACACTGGTTAAATATACAGCAAGTTAGTATGTATTTTTTGTTATGTATGTTATGTTCATGTTTTATGCTGTTATGTGCAACAGACTGTAGCTTTTCAGCAGAACAGATTTTAAGCGTTTTAATTTGTCATATGCATAATTCATTCTGTGGATCCATTAAACTGTCTGGTTACTGTAGATAGTCAAATATTAATGCTATTATTTACCTGTTTTTTTCTAATTAACTGTATAATAAACCCATTATTATATTTAATTACTATTAGTATTGCATTTTGATTATATATATATATGATATTCTTTTGTTTTCAGAAGCCCGTTTTTGCTGATGAAGACAGAGTGGATTATGTACAAGTGGATGAAAAGAAGACACAAGCCCTGCAGAACACTAAAATGGAGTGGAAGGATGTCCGGCAGTCTAAAGTATAATGCATCCTGGGGCACAAGAAGTATATGTTTCATATACGGTACATCAGCTACATATGCTGTTCACCACAATTGTGATTACTTTGTAATGAAAACAGTGATAATTCATATTTTCAAAATAAGAGAAATATTGAAATGTTTGTATGCCGATTCTGTGGCAGTAGTAATCACAGTACACACATTATGGCTTAGAGGTGTACAGAATTGCATGGTTAAAAGAATATGAGTCTAAGAGAGACACTTGACACTGACTCATAGATATCACAAAAAGCTAGCAGTGCGTGTCCTGTAATATGTAAATCGAATTCTAAAACATATATCATTTCTCTAACAAGTCATTCCATCTGGGTCTTTCCCACTTACCCATCTCCTCCGAGTAGAAAAACTAGATCTTATCTACTTAATTTATGCTTGCGAGGTGAGAGCCATTTGTGAGAAAGTCACACGAGGCATTGATTACAGTGCATCTTCCCTCATAGTCTGCTACATCAATTAATGTCATAGTACATCAACGGCATATTACTGTAACACTCACATTCAAATTCCTTTTATATTTAAGAATATTTTTGGGGTTTCTTTTAATGTACAGTGGTGCCTGCGGTTCACGAACACAATCCATTCCATGAAAGTGGCCGTGAACCAATTTGTACGCGAATCAAGGCATTTTTTCCTACAAGAAAGCATTGAAAACACAATATACTGTAGTGTGTGCGGACTGAGGCATCGCAGGAGCAGAGAGAGACATGGAGATTTGCTTGCCGGGGAAATCACGCTCTTTATTAACAGTCCTTAACGCTTGTGTTGTTGTTGTTGTTAATGTTAATGGTTGCGTTTCCCTATTGTCGCGCGCGTGTTTGCCCGTGTCTTGTGTGTACCCGGTCCGATCCTCGTGTGTATTTAGTGTGTGTAAATCTTCCTTGTGTGCATCTTGCGGTTCGGCGTCTTACAGCCTCGTGTTTCCCGTCCTTGTATTTGGGTTCGATGCTCATTGGGTGCCTGTTGTGGTCCTACTATTTACAATTGCACGTGGGGCTTGTTGGGACATGCGTCCCGCCGGTGCTACAGATTAATTAAAAAAATAATCTGGTCAAGGAATCTGTTTGTCAACTAAAGTTTGTACGCGAAACAATGCCTTTTTTTCCCCAAGAAATTTTTGGTCGTGAACCAAATTGTTCATAGGCCACAGTGTTCGTAAACCGCTGGCAAAACCTGATTATAAAGTATATTTTTAAATATTAATTATATATGAAGGAAAAATCTTTGAAGCTTTTGTGCATAAAATAAAATGCAAGTATATTAACTAAAGTATTGTACAATAACTATTTTTCAGAACACTGCTAGCCTGAAGCTACTTTGTTCTATACATACAATATTCTATCAATTTAAAATACATATTTATTTCTTTTGGATTTTCACTTTGCCAGTAGTAAAACGTAGGTACTTATGTTTTTAACAAAGAAGGCTGCTGATAGTTTGAACAGATAGTTTAAAAATGTATCAACTCTATAGCATACTATGATAATGACGTGCGCAGCTGATGATTATAAAGCATTCACCATTTAAATATTTTCACTACACCATTTTTGTTTTATTTTATGTTAAATGCTTTACATTTCATGTTTATTGCCAAAAAGAGATGTTTTCAAACAGTACCTAAAATAAATTTTACTTTGGCAATGATGTGTAAGTAAATACATATCTAGTAAATTATTTTTTTAAAGGCTATGAAAGTTACAAATTTTAAAAACTGTATATGTTTATAAAAAAAATAAACAATATAGCCAAGTCTATTGACTCTTGTTTAATCTATCTCTCCTGTGGAAAGATACAAGGTACAATGATGTCAGATACTATTTTTCTGTAGAAGCAATGGTTGTATATGGGGGACAAGAGTTAAATATATACAGTAAATTCTCATAAACATTTCGGTAATTACCTATACTGTAGCTAACATCAATACTATAATTGTAGGACACACACTATTCCCAAATACAGACAATGTGGCTACTTCCATTCACTTTAGAATCTTTTTGCACTGTGGGAAGAAAGCAGAGAGAACCCCACAGTTCCCTAATTTTCGGATTGTGGCGTTTCCGCGTTTCCCTCGGATCGCTCCTTGTTGACTGCTCCCGCTCAGGAATGGGTGACTGCTCGCGTGGGAGGCTGGACCATCTTCTCGTGTGTTTTAGAGTAGACCACTCTACTCATGGCAGAGAGGCAGCAAGTCGATTGCTCCAGCTCCGTCAGGGCAGCCGATGGATTTCACCATAGCGTTTCAGACCCTAGCGTTCTCTACTGATTGGAATCAGCAGGCTCAGTTCGATGCCTTTTACAACTGTCTGAGGACATGAAAGATGAATTATCTCACATTCACGGGTCCTCCAAGCACTTTTGAAGATCTGGCCAACCTCGCAATCCGGGTTGACACCCACTTTTATCAGCGCCATAATCCCCACCTAGATTGGAAGAAGGGAGTAATTTTGGGCTGGAGTCCTTATCGCCATTCTCAGTGTCTCCATACAGCTGTCCCTTCTGTGGTCCATGAGGAGATGGAGGATTTTCCAGACCAGCCTTTGGTTCCTGTAGTCTACCAGGACCAGAAACAGGTATTTACTAAGTCCTGGGCCTCTTCCCTACCCCCACATCGCCCTTCCAACTGCACAATTGATCTCCTGCCTGGCATTTCACCCCTAGAGGCTGTCTTTACCCCCTGTCCATCCCTGAGAGGGTGATGGATGAATATATCAGTAGTGCTGTAGCACTGGGTATTATTCGGCCATCTTCATCCCCAGCAGGTGTTGGATTCTTCTTCGTGGAGAAGACGGACGGGTCCCTCTGGCCTTGTATTGACTATCGTGGGCTGAATCAGATCACGATTAAGAATCGATACCCTCTACTCCTACTGTCCTCGATCCTTGAGTTACTTCAGGGTGCGAGATGCTTCACCAAATTGGACTTATGGATCCCCTACCACTTGGTTAGGATCCGCAAAGGGGATGAGTGGAAGACTGATTTTAAAGTGCCCTCAGGACACTATGAGTATTTGGTTATGCCCTTTGATTTCATTAATGCATTGGCAGTAATCCAAGGGCTGATTAATGATGTCCTTCAAGACATATTGGACAAGTTTGTTTTCATTTACCTTGATGACATTCTGGTGCTTTCCTGGTCAGAACAAGATCATGTCCAACATGTTTGTGAGGTTCTCCAATGTTTACTGCATAATAAATGCATGCCAAGGCCAAGATGTGCGAGTTTCACCATCAAATTCCTTTCTTGACTTCATACTTGCAGAGGGGTCAGTTCAGATGGACCCTGAGAAGGTCAGAGTGGTCGGAGAATGACCTGTCATGCAACCGGAAGGAGGTGCAGCATTTTCTAGCTTTTGAAAACTTTTACCGTTTTCTCGTGGATATAACTCAATTGTTGACCCTCTCATGGCATTCATCTCTATCAAAGTCTGTTTCCAGTGGTCCGAAGCAACACAACAGCTTTTTCTAGATCTTTGCAGAAGTTTCACTTCAGCTCCTATTCTTCAGATCCCCAATAGTCAGTTTGTAGTGGAGGTGGACGCTTCGGGCAATGGAGTAGGGGCTATTCTTTTCCAGAGGCATGCATCATACAATAAGTTGCATCCCTGTACCTTCTTCTCACAAAAGTTAACAACTGCTGAGAAGATCGAACTATGACATCGGCAATCATGAATTGCCGGTGGTCCAGTTGGTCTTAGTAGAGTGGCGGCAATGGTTCAAGGGCTAAGGATCCGTTCCTGATTCTGAGGAACAAAATGACCTAGAATATCTGCGGTTTCCTAAGCACCTCAATGCGCACCAGACTAGATGGTCTTTATTTTTTAACTATATTTTTATTTTCAAATCTCCTTCAGACCCGACTCCAAGAATCAGAAGTCAGACACCCTGTCTTGCCAGTTTGGGGAGGAGGATAATAAGGAGAACCATAGTCCGATCCTGCCCTCCTTCATAGGAGCAGTTTCCTAGGGGGTTGAGGAGGCCATTTAGGCCGTGCAACACTTTGTCCATCCCCCAGAGGGCTGTTTGCCAAATTGACTGTTTGTCTCGGACTATAGCCTGATCAACAGCCAATACAAAAACAAAATATGTCTTGAAATGGATTTCACAGCTTAAGCATTTTATTTACATTATATTTAAAACAGTAAAATATTGTTATATGTTCTGAAAATTACAACTGAATATCAAGATTTTATATCAAGATTCTAAATTATACTTGTCAATCTCAAAATAGCTTGGATTTTCTTTAATTTTTACATTTTTAAAACTTTTTTTTCCAAATCTTTTTCAAAGTAAGAATGATTCAGACCTATTCAGAGATTCATTTTGTTTGACCTAACAATAAGCAGCTAAATGAAGATGAATGGTTATCTATGTAAATTACTCTACAGGTAGTATTTTAATTATAGAAATTCATTTACTACTGAATAAAAAAATGATTACTGAACATTTCATAAGTTTTAATTAGAAAAATTGAAAATGGCAGAAAATTATGCACAATTTTTAAGCACTTGAGGCAAACCTGAGATATTGATGCAGATGATTGTTTTGTAGTACAATAAAATCCCATCATAGTGTATTCGCTTATAACGGAATATCGTTTATAACAGACAAGGTCCGCTGGTTCAGGCCGTGCGCCTTTAAAAACATTCAGAAAAAGCATCGGATACAGCGGACTCGCATATAATGGAATTTTGCTTATAATAGACAGAAAATTTGGTCCCCAGGGCCGCTTTTAGCTGTAGTTCTGTTCACACGTCTGCTCAGGTGAAGTTGGATTACTACATGTACAGTATAATAATCTATACCACAAGTGTGTCTGCTGAGGTGTGGCATGAGTAAATGGTGTCCTGTAGTTGTAGTTGTGTTCTGGGCATACAGCAACTCTGGAAATAACAGAGTTTGGATATAACAGACTGTTTTACAGGTCCCTTGAGGGCCGTTATAACTGGATTTTACTGTAATGCATTTTACTGTTCATCCTGCAAGATTAAAAACGAAGAAATTGCATTTTAAAATGTATTTTTGTGAATAAGTTGATGATAATTTGAATAATTCTTAAAAGTGTCAGGTAAATATATCATTAAATAAGTAAGGGATAAACCGTGACAAGGTGTGTGGTTATACAAAGATAATCAATAACGGTTTGGTGTAACCGCATACCTGGTAGTGGTTTATCCTGCCTATTCCTTGGCTAACAAACAAAAATAATTATAGAATTAACTACTCATGGTTAATTTTTCAAAAGTAAATAATGTCAATTAGCATTTAAAATTGTTTCAATATGCTCTTAAAAATATAGTCCCTATAAGGGTAAAACGTCTGGTTAGGCTACTCACTGGAGGTAAATTGGTAAAGTTACCATAGAAACCATCAACAGTTTTCAAAACAAAAAAATATGCTGTTCAGAGTGACTGCTTATTTATGAGTAAAAATTCACATGTTTTTTTTATTTACATGTTTAATAAAACATCAAAACGCATTAATATAGACTGGACTTAGGCTCCCGGAGTTACACAAAAATAATCAACACCCATCTGACATAAGAAATAGTATTTACTAAAGCTGTGGCATAAGGACCAACAGTTATTTTATCATCAGTCCAGTTTATCAATTTATGCAATAGAGGGTTCAGTGGATCTTGGAGTCTATAGTGGGGAACACAAGGTGTGAGGCAGTGGGCACTCTGGAAGCAAGGCCAGTCCATTGCAGGGCACAGGGAACACAAGGTGTGAGCCAGTGGGCACTCTGGAAGCAAGGCCAGTCCATTGCAGGGCACACAGTCACACACTACAGGTAATTTACAGACACCAGTTTACCTAACTGCATGTGTTTGGATTACAGAGGGAGATCCAGAGAAACACCACAAGAACATCCAAACACAAAGTCCCAGCAGCTGGAATCTAACGCACATCTGTGGGAGTATAAAACAATAGTTCTAACCAGAGTGGGATGAACCCATGATATAGTGGTCTAGGGGGGGCTTTCCCGAAAGCTTCATAATGATAAGTAGTTATCTACAGTAGTACTTAACATCGATCGTTAATTAGCGATTATTTGCTGAAACCCTTTGTAACTAAAGGTTACAAAATAGTCTTGTGTGTTATATCGTTTGTAGATTTACGAGTGCTCTGACTTACTTGTTATTTACTATGTCATTCTTTACTTTATTCTTTACATTTGCTTGTTGCCCCTGTCACAAAGATACAGAGATCGGCCAAAATACATGACAAAAATATATTGACACTCTTTTTTTGGACAACATAACAATGCTGGTGATATAATAAGAGGTCAATATCGCAGTATAAGACTATAATGTAGGGTATAAAATAGCGCAAAAGGGGCTCATTGTCGTAACACCTGTATGCGATTTCAGTACATAACAAGGTCGTGCACCATTCAGAACTGACTTGAGAATGACGTTGAAAATCGAATTCAATTCATAAACTGGTTGAAAACACGGTGTAGAATCGCAATTCGACTTTGAATATAAGGAGGCACAATTAAAATGGAATTGATCTCACACAAATTCTTACATACACTGAATTCCGCCCATGGCCCCACCATGCAATCACGAATATTTACAGCAGCAAGAAGTACCCTTTGGCCATGACCAACCCTGGATCAAGCACCTGCCAGAAAGGTCTGTGCATCTCATTGTTATTTATAATGATTACCATATTTGAAGTGTCACCTATAGAAAAAATTATTTAACCGTCCTTTTGTGTACCAGGGTGAAAGAGCACTTCACACAGTCATACAAGTACCCATTCACAACTCTATCCATCTGACAACCCACGACACTCACAGGAAAAGCTACTACAGACTCCTCACAAATGGTAGCACACAGAAACAGTTAAATATGCAAAATCAATAAATATATGCCCATGGTAAATATCTTAGTGGGCTGATATAAACCAAATGCATAGTTCACTCACCAGTACATACGTGATGTCAAATATATACATGTGCCATCTTGGAAGTAAATCTGTTATGTAATTATTCACGGTTTGCTAGATTAAATGACATTCATGTGCAGTACAGTATGATTGCATTGAATTGAAATGAATTAAATTCTTCTTACTGTCATTCCAATTTTACAGTCAATTCAAAATCCAATTCATAAATTCTGTACAAACATGGTAAGCTATATAATGAGCTAACCAATCAAACTTGATATGTGTTCAGTCACATTTTTTGAATTGGGAAGGTGAATCACCCCTCATGGCCAGCAATGGAAGATAATTGTGCAAGTCAACAGAAGACAGCACCATCCAGAAAGCCAACTTGCTTTTGCCGGTGATCATGAACCCTTTGGACTGTCAGTAATGAACAATTCATAGAGAAATACAGGCTGGCCTGGGGTGAAATAATGAGCTTCCTTGGTTTGGTGCAGGATAAATTGTACACAGGAATTTTGCCCTCAGTGCACCGTGCAGCTTCTGACATCTCTCTGCTTCCTCACCCGTCGTGGGTTCCTGCAGACCTACAGATGTTCATGACCTCAGCAAGGCTGCTGTGTCCTGCATCTGTGCATTGATCACATCTCTGTTGCACCGTGTTCACAAATAC
>JAODKF010000044.1:1841196-1872598 GCA_026779585.1 Mormyrus proboscirostris | reverse complement strand
AGCTTTGGAGTGTCAGATGGCAAAGGATGGTGTGTTTGCTGGTGGCTGGTTATTGGGAGACAGCAGGCATCCTCTTACAGTAGCTAATACCTGCTGATTCCAGTGTTGAATCCCCAAACGGTGGCTGATGGTGTATGACACCGAACACCAAAGACACACACTGCTGTAGAGGGGGCTTTGGGCAGGGGGATTATCTGATCCTGGTGCCTACACGAGTCTTTGGGAGCTCTAAGGTTTCCCCCAGTGCTGTTCTTTTTATGTAGTATGCTGCACAATACTGCAGTAACTGTTTCACTAAAATATATTTTTGACCCCCTTGTTTGAGAAATGTTACTTCCTTTTCCTATTGCTGCTCACCATTGCACTTTTTTACAAGGAAGCAACATCACATTTTGAGCCTATTTTTATATTTTGAGGTCTTAATTATGGGTACTTTGATGTGATTTTATTGATTTTTCCAATCAGTTTTTTTCATTTGCATATATGTCTTATGACAGTCATAACACATGTCACCATTGAAATACACGGAATTGATGTTCCTGTTATCATCAGTCTGTGCTTTTGTCATACGGAGGCTGGGGAGGAGTCTGTTATCCTGAAATAACGAAGGGTTTTGGGAAACGCACACAGACCTCACTCGTTCTTTACCTATGTCGTTCTTTACCTATGTCGTTCTTTACCTATGTCGTTCTTTACTTTGTTATTCGTTAAGACCGATCCCTTTCGGGATAGCCATCCCAGGACAGAACACTCTTTTTTTCCCTTCAATTTTATAAGGCTTGTAATGTTTTAGACCCGTCAGGATAGAAAACAAAGAAAGAGGAATGATTTGTAAGTATGTCTGCGTATATGCTTGTTTTCCTACTAGATATATGTAAAGCCGATAATGTAAAGATCGAATCAGTCAATCAAATCAATTAAAGAACTCGTATAAATGGCATAAAAACAGCAGCTTACATAATACCTGCGTAACGTGAAAGAGATTTTGGGGAGAACTAACCATGTGAATCCTAAATAGTGATCCAGTTCTACCGATTTACACGGGACTGAGCAGTTTAGGGCTTGCTGTATAGCAACATGTGCTTGCATGTGAGAAAAATCATTTCTGTGATTAATGTAGCCAAATCAAATAATGACTAAAACTGACATCTTTTTCCACGTTTTCCACGTCAGTGTTGCACTCTGGGACAGTCTTTTCAAAAATAAATAAAATAAAACTGTAACATTTTACCTGAGGGGACACAAATAATGTATATTCTTCAGTCACTTTGCATTACTGTACTTTTAAGATAATTACAGTTTTTTTCTTGATTTCTAATGAATGCATTTTTCAAACACAATGTATATATTATAACAATATAAAATATTATATCCCATTATATTTTCATATACATTTAAAAATTTATTAAAGTTACTGGTCTATTACAAAAGATCGATTATACAATATTTTTCATGCTTTAAAATATAGTACTTTCAATATGTGTAACATGTATGAAGTAAAAACGTACATATATTAATACTATATGATACTACTTATCAACAAATCCTTCAAAAAACAACAAAATAATAGATCTAAGCAGCAGAAGGGAAACTTCAGGCCTCTTTACTGCGATGATTGTTTCAAGAATTTTGTAGAACCATCTAGTTAAGTGGCAGGCAGAATTGCAAAAGCTATCGGAAGGCTACAGTTCTAAGTCTAAGAGAGACCTGGCAATTACAGTAAGGTACCTTACTTGAAGTGATTTAAAGCGAGGCCTAATGATGCAAGCTGCAGATTTGTCTTTGGATTAAAGTGCCTGCTGAGCAAATAAAAACAATTAGGTAAATTGGAAATTTCATGGCAGCAGAATTTAATACTTTTTGAAAAGCCAATAACATAGAACCAATATTGCTGGCACATACAGGTAAGTAATTCAATCTGAAAAAAATACATTTTTAACTTGAGCTGAAACTTCAAAACGACTTGCATAAAAGTCACAAATGTCATACTCCTGTAAAATACCCTGTCATCTCGATTAAATATACCTGTAATAAAATAGGATTTACTATAACTGGTGTTTTTTGACAGAAAAAATAAATTTTACATGGAATAACTGTATGTGAAGCTGTTCATGCAGTAATCATGGAAACAGGAAACATTTTTGCAAAACAAACGAACAAATAAATAAGCCTGAAATAATACCAATACAAACTTTGATTTGCCAGAATCAGCTTTCACAAATAATGACAAAGACAGAGCGAGAAAAACAGGAGCAACGAAAATCTCCAGAATTTTCACAGTGGGCTAAAGTGCACAACCAAAATGGCACAATCATTTAATTGATTAGTGCGCTTTTATCTTACAAGAGGGATCTGACAATTGTTAATTAAGAAAATACTGCTGAAGTGTTTCTGTTTCCAATGTCCATAGGGTACAATTTTCACAAAAACAGTCTCACAAAAAACAACATAGGTGTTTTGGTTAAGATTCTAAAAGATTCCAGGGATATACTTTGATATAAATAGCAGCTGTAGTACCAGTAATTCACACTACGTAGCCAGAAATTCAATAGTACAGTCACAAATCAGTCATATTTTTACAAATCTCTATCAATCCAAATAGCTTTGGTCCTTGTTTAGGTGTTCCCCTTGACCTCGTAGCACATTCTCATAAATTCAGGTAGTTCTTATAAAATATTTGATATTTGACTTCTTGATTTCTATTTTTTAAATGGTGTTAACTTTTGCCAGAAGGGAGATGGGCTGCTTTTAAAATCATTTACTTCAAAAATTTCTGATTGTGCCAAGCGGCCTGGTACCACGTACTGTCCTGGATCCATGGCGTTCACAGGTGGGGCGTAAAAAGGAGGCATTGATCTGTTTTGACTTACACCTGGATTTGAAGAAGAAAAAGAAACAGACGTGTAGAAAAAGAGACAGAGCCAGAAAAAACAAGACCAAAAGGAACACTGTTATTACTAATTGAAATGTATACATATATACACCCATATATATATATATATATGGGTGTTTCCATATATGTATATATCTATATGGTGGAAAATCGTCAAAGAAACAGACAAATAAGCATTTAGGCAAATTTTGATTACAATACTCAGTATTGTATGTCAGTAGACACCTTCAGTTTTGCAGGGCACAGAGGAAAAAGCAATGCTTCAGTGGTTAAGGATCGTTACAGAACTTATTCTGGGTGTTTCTTGACGCTTTTCTGTATTCACTTCTGGATTATTACTTAAAAAATAATCACAAAAGTGAACAATTGACACTATCAACAAGAAAGTCTAAAAGGTGCCATGGCATCTTAAAAGTATATTATTCAGAAGTTTTTGAGGGTTAATATTTGCTATAACTTCCATTAAATTTATATTTAAGATCATAACAAAACTGTACACAGTTACTTATACACGTATTGGGCCTACATAAATTAAATTTACGCAGGGATGCTCAGTCCTGGTCTTCCCAGGCCTTTCCGGTTTTGTTCAACTCGGCTTTTAATATATGAAATTAATGACATTATTTGCACGATAAGATTTCCCACATGCTATTTCTTGTATCATGGGAAATTGAGAATAACAGGACTCTCAAAAGCCAAGCCTAGGTGCCCGTAATGTTCCCATGATGTGATGTGAACCTGCTGTTTCGACCTTGTGCAGATGTTTTTTCAGCACCCACAATGGGACACTCCATTTTATAAAAATCTTAGAACAAAAAATGCCAAAAGTCTTGTATTTGTTTTGGTTACTTATGGTTAAGGTTACTTACTTGTGGTTAAGGTTAAGGGCTGGGTATCGGTTAAGGTTGCCATAGTTGGGAATAAAGTTATGCCCATAGAAATGACTGGAGAGTCCCAGCAAAGCTATAGATACCTAATCTACTTCAGTGTGTCTCTGTGTGGAGAATTAATTTCTCAGACTAAACAACAGCTGCCATGGCATCTTGATTAAGCAAAGTTTTATAAGCAAGGTAACTGTTACTGTCGACAACAGGGGCCGCCAATCACTTCATTATTGTTCGCAAAAATTGCTTCAAAACGAACATGTATTAATATGCATTAATAGAAATGTGTTTAAGGTTTTTGCTAAACAAATGAAAAAATGTCTAGATAGAAGAAATCCATCTGCAATATGTAAATCCACATATTAGAAATTATGGACAGAGAAAACAATTCTGCCTAATCTGATCACAGCACACAAAAAAATATATAAAACTTTATCTCTTTTTTGGCATATTGTAAAATGGCATAAGGGCACGACGGGTATTTTAATTTCCTCAATATTCAGGCATGGATTTTCTATTTATTCATTTTTAACAGTTGGTTATCTAATTAGGGTCATTGTTCTATGAGACTACTCTAAGACACGTAGGACCCCAGAAAACGAGATCCTACTCCAATGGAGGGCATGGAGGGTTTTGGAACGATGATCAGTTACCACTGCACTTCAACCTACAGACAGCCCAACTGAACTAATGCTTTCGAGCTTTTACACAATTCCCAGTTATAATTAGTTATCTAAACTGTGTGTGTAAAGAATAAGCTTTTATTAGAAGTAACTGCATTCATTTAAACTAAAGGACAAGTGAATCTCTAAGATATTGTGGAAATATCACTCACATTTTTTGAGACAATTGATATGAGGGGACTTTTAAAATGATAATAAAATATAAATTCTGCAGTCACACTAGTGGGACATTTTTTTGTTTTCACCAAGTTCAGACTTCAAGAGTGTTTGAATTTTTTGCAGAGCAATTTACATTACCTGAACTAGGTATAATTAAAATTATGTAATTTATATATCTGATTTAATAATCACTTCCTGAAATTGGCTGTACCACTGCGGTTTTAAGATAAATGACACAAGACTAGATAAAATGTTTTAAACCATTAAATGCAGCCTAATGGTAATATACTTGTATTTACTTATACATTTTTATATATTAGTGTATTGTATAATTCGTATATAATTTTATGAATTATTCACATGCGTTTTGGATTTTAACATTTGTTTCTAAATGCATGACGCATGTTAAAAGGTTTTGTCCGGTTATATGTTCAGCTTTCTGAAAATTGCAATACTGCTTTTGTCCATGTAGAGGCGCATGACATAATGCAGACCTCCAGAGCACGTACTGAAAAACACACTTAAATGCACTTAACTCAGCGGCAGGATGCACTTAGGGGTCATTTACCACGCCCATATTTTGGTGTTTCTCTGCCCAAAAATGTGCAAATTGCTTAAGTGCACTTAAACCCTACACTTAAGTTGATGGGAGAGTACACTTACGTTAAAAAAGTATGGAGCTAGGTGCTTTCTTGACCCTTAATGTTCTGCAGTTTGGGGTTGGCCCATGTTATTGCCCAGGCGTGTAAAGCCTTATTGAAATAGAACACAAAAAGACTAATAAAAATATTATGTAACTCAGTTAGCACTATAGGATGAAGGGGAAATTGCTTCCTTTATGTACCCAGTTATGAAACTCATTTTTAAAAGATACATAGGTGTACAAATTCCATAGGTTAAAATCAATTTGAATGTTACAATAAATTTGAATAATTTGAATATTCAATTTCACTGCAACCTATTCTAATCTCATGCACTAATAAACAAATGCTGAGTGTATTATTATATTTGTTTAGCATTTTCTGTATTTTATCAAACAGGTTCAACGGACACAAAACACAATTTAAAATAATGCAAATTCATTGCTCAATCCATTCAAAATGTGTGATGATCAAAGTGATGCTAAATATGCCAAATTATTATTATTATTTTACTTCTACATGTGATGTTGATTTTTCACAAATCCAATGTTTCCCTGCTGTCATGACTGAAGTATCGATGTATTGGCGACCCCCACTATACTGTATATAATACTCTCATGGTAAATTAATATACCTTTATCTTTTTCATACCATGTCCATAAAAAATGTCCATCTTTCTCAAGATGATATCTATAAATGAATCTGAAAATTCAAAAAAATACTTCATCTTGAGTTGCCCATGTGCAAAAGTGATTACTACAATCTATTTGATTAAACCAAATTATTACTGAAAGTATATACATTTGTATAGATAAATAATATACCGAGATATAGACACACACATAACAAAAAAAAAACACATAACCAGTAACAAGTCTGAATAGTTATTTTACAGTCATCTACATAATGGCATTGTACCCAGTAAACTTTAATTATTGGTTAATTAAATACACGGGCTTGGTCTCTTCATTGCTGTTTCAGTGCTGTTCTACAGTTTTGGAAGGCTCTGAATTGCCGTTGACATTTCATTTTAAAAACAACCGAACATACTACCAATATTACTCAGCTATCCAATATGAAAGGGACACCTATCTACAGTGGCGTATGGGAGATCCATAAAGCTACACTGGGCCTTCAAGGGCAATTTGTTGAACCAATGATGCCAATACTGCAACTTGAGTAACATGCAAAACAGCACAGGTAAAGGGTTCAGTATTAAGGAGTCGTGTGACCATTAACTGAAAAAACTGAGTGTTCAAATTAGCACTAAGGCAAGGCTGTATGGATTGGCTGGCTAGCTAACGCAAGAGAAAACAATAGGTGAGACATTTTTATTAGCAGTAAAACATACATTCAAGTTGATCTCTGAGACCAGCCTACAGATTTTCTTTTCTTCAATAGTCTGCTAGCCATGCCGAAACAGAACACTTACCTACCGCTACAGTCTGCTAGGATAAATGGTGGAGAGAGTAATTTTATTTTAAGCGATTATGCCCCTTCTTCTCTTTAGCATGCCTTCTCAGTGCTCCATTTTGACATTTTATTTTCATCCTTTCTATACTTCTGTTATTAAGGCTTATATTCAGGGATTGACATAACTGGTACGCAAGAACGCATTCTCCTTTAAAAGCCGATATGACAAAAAAAAATTACCGTGCGTTTTAACCTCTATACCGCAAATGAAGTACGAATTAGCATATAAAGGTTAAAATGCATTTCTTGTCATATCAGCACAAATGATATGACGCGTAAACATACGATACATAACATAAGGTATGCCTTCACGCCGTTACAACAATCGATTGCCGCACTTAACGCTTTTAAATGTGAATGCGTACTTGCGTACCAGTTCTGTCAATCCCTTCTTACATTCATTCATGAAAGTATTGCATAGTGACTTGGCTGGACAGCGAGATCTTAGATTGTCTTTTAGAGTAATTGCTATATTCAGTGGGCATTTCTATTTTTCAGCGAGCAAATGTTTGCTTAACAGGAAGGCTTGAGTTTGACCAATCAAAAGCCTGTTGTATTGCAGTACACAGATATGTCGATAATTCTGCAGTGCACATTACAGATAAATCTGAGCAGGACTCTACTCCGTGTCATGGCCCCCTGCATTGCAGAGGCTTGTGCTGGTGTCACATACGCCACTGTCTATACTGGTATCTTGAAATACACACAGTTGTGGCCAAAAATATTGAAGACACAGGAGTTTTTCATGTAATCCAAAAAAATACTGAAATCACAGATGTTAGGTCTTAATATATTCATTATCTTTATTTGAATTAGAACACAAAAAATCTGGGTAAGCCAAATCGAATTGTATTTCACACAGAACTCCAAAAATTATTCTGACAAAATTATTAGAACCCTTAACCTAATATTTGGTAGCCTAGCCTTTGGGAAAGAATAATGCAGGCCAGAATGTCTTCTAGCCATGAATGGGTTTCTTCTACCTCTCTGCTCTCTTCTTTTGCAAGCTGCTCCAAGCCTCGCAGATTTTTTTCTGATCTATTCACAGGTGTTCTAGGGGATTTAGATCTGAACTCACTGTTGGCCACTTCAAAGTAGGCAGTGCTTAGTCTGAAACCATTTCTGGGTACTTTTTGAAGTGGCCTGTAAGTCACTGTCCTGCAGAGGAACCTTATACAGATCAACAGAGACCAAATTTTCTGATGCTGGGTCCTACATTGTGCTCCAAAATAACTTTGTACTCTTCAGACTTCCATGATGCCACGTACTGTTGTACCTTTTGTCTGAAGGTCAGCTTGGGATCTGTTTGGCAGATTAAGGTTCTCTCTCCACCAAATGGGCAATACTTTGCTGCAATCTGTTTTTTTCCTGCCATCCACGTCCATGGAGTTTGGCTGCAGTATCACAGACCCTAAACTTCTTGATAATGTTGCATACAGTGGACACAGTAATGCGGAGATTTCTGGAGACAGTCTTGTCGCTCTGCAGTTGTCCGTGCTTTCTGTGATTTGTTTCATCCCTCCTTAGGCATTTCTCTACCTTTCCGTCTAGTCTCCATGCTCGGTGTGGTAGACATGCAAAACACATCTTGGATCAACTTTTCTCTAGGTAAATAGTTTGAAATCAAATTGCCAGCACCCATAAACTGTCACAGGTTTAGATAAAAACCGAAGTACCATCACCTGCTTGAAATTCAATTATGACTTAGAACTCTATTCATTTATGGCGTTCTGTGTGAAATAAGATCAGATTCACCCTTTTGGCCAGTTGTTATTTTGTGTGTGTGCTGCGCATAAAGGAAAAACGTGTTATCACCAAAACAACAAGACCGAACACAAGAATTAGTGCATAATATGGAAAAAACGGCAGAGATTCGCCCAATATCTTTGGCCAAAGCTGTATTCCACACTGTCTGAAAATAAGAATGGTAACATTATTAGTAGATATCTATTAATTTCTAATTAGAAACTAAAGAATAATTGCTGTACTAAATTCAGCAATAAATTTCTGTGGTTGCTGAACTATATCTAGCTTGGAAGTTATTTAAATGAAATGCAGAACAGTGAAGACACAGTCCAAAACAGCAATTAAGAGACTGGGTGACGAGATCTGAAATAATGCCAAAGAAGAAAAAAGTACAGGGGATCACCTGGTATCTCTTCGTTGCCTCACCTTTCTGTTTAGCTACTTTTCGCACTGTCATGGCAGCTTGCCGCTTTTGATATTCCGAAATTTCAAAACCTG
Source organism: Mormyrus proboscirostris (assembly GCA_026779585.1). Taxonomy (NCBI): domain Eukaryota; kingdom Metazoa; phylum Chordata; class Actinopteri; order Osteoglossiformes; family Mormyridae; genus Mormyrus; species Mormyrus proboscirostris. The sequence goes on along the minus strand of JAODKF010000044.1, from coordinate 1,863,621 downwards.
TAAAGCAACCAAATAAAGATGCTTGCTCAAAATTGCAGTCCCAGTTTGCTTTATTTTCCCGATTTTAATTTTAATATTAAAATAGCAAGTAGACCGACATCACTTTGGTTAAGAAAAAAAATAATAAAAAAAATTATTTCTCAACTATTTCCTGTCCCTGAGTAGTTAATTTACATTTACAATAATCTGGCTTTAAGGTTAGAGTTTCACGCATTCCTGGACTGCAGTGCATATTCTTGGTCACAGGATTTATATATAAGATAAACACGCTATGTGATAAAGCATTTCAAGATGAGAGAAATCTATCCTTTAGCCAACACCAATGCTGGAGTGGTTAAGATTCCTGATGGGTCACCCAGGTCACAGGTTGGTGACGCGCATCAAGAAATCATTTTATGTAAATGCTATAGCAGGGGTACTGAACTAGTTCGCAAATGGATAGTGGTCATGACAACTGTCAAGCTATCAGCCTCCAGATCAAGAATCCAGTTCACAGATTCCACAGAGAACCAGTTAATTAATCTCACATTTACTATTTCTGTGTATCTTAAATGCCATCATTGTTCAATGTCTTATTGCAAGGTATTGTGAGTTTCTCCTTACTAGGCATCCTTTGATTTTTGTTCTGATTCCTGACTTCCTTTGTGTTACTGCCTTCTTGCCTGTGGTTTCCTGACTTTGATTCACATTTACGTTACGTTTGTCCTCTGCTCACGACCCCAGCCTGTTTCTCCAGTTTTGATTCCTGGATTGTGTTTTGGCTCTATTGTTATTCATAAACAGATTAAGGTAAAAGCAGATCTTGCTCCTGGACCCCGACTACGTTTATTACAGTGATGCTACATCCATCGTGTAATGAATAAACTAATTAAATAGCATTTTCATCTCAAAAATTATATTGGTTTTTAAAATGTTTTTAAAAAGTTTGTTCATTAAAAGGTGATGACTTTTATCTAACGGTAACTATGATTATATGGCTAAAATTTGGTCAGAAGTCAGTTTCTATGGTCTTGTTAATGACTGCCTTAACAATATTACCCACAGTTACTCATAACTCTCTATTGGACCATAGGGTTATCAATAAAATTTCTGATTTTACCATTAAACAGTGTAGTATGCTGTCAAGATAATCTGAAAAACAATGAAAAATCACTTTCAAATCAATAACTCACAATGCATCTGATACCGCTCAAACATACTTGCCTATTTTTTCATCTTCCTGGACCATTTTTCGCTCCTCTTGGAAAGCTCTGAGCCATCGAATCTTCTCTTCCAGCTTTTTGGCATGGAAGATGTGGCTTTCTTCCGTGTCCTTGTTGCGCAACTTGAAGGCGTTTTTAACACTAACGTTGAAGTCGTCATCCCTGCCATCTTCTGCGTCAAGCACTTCATACCTGTCCATGTCGATGCGACCTTTGTAGTAAAGCACATCTCTGCGTATCAAGTCCTGAGGTAAATTGAAGCGAATGTGTTAATAACTGACCCAAAACCTGGTGACTCACAAACATGCTGATTTAAAAAAATATTCAATGTTACCTTCATATCTCTTACTGCAACCTTGAAGCCTGAAGGGGTAAAGTTTTGTCCATGCTGCCCACTTAATTAGCTTTGATTAACTGTTGGCTGAATAAATTTGCATAATTTAAATTTATAAATAACTAGGGCACTTTACGTTCTTCTTATACTATTTATTTACTTATAGAATACATGTAATACAAAAATGTAAATGCACTATTTTCACTCCATGTTTTTTGCCAAAATCTAAACAACAGACAATAGGAATGTCTCGATTATTCAAGCACGTTATATTGTTCATGAATGGAATTATATACCTAGATTTTTCAAAATACAAGCTTCAGTCCTTATACTGTACAGTAGCACAGCATTCCTCAGCAACTGGTATAACACAAGAAATGTTAGTATTCAGCCAATAGCTCCATCAAAGCTAATTAAATCCCTACATCCTTAGGCCCGTGAGCCTGAAATTCTGTGTTTTGTCTGTTCCCAAGCCAGTATGTTGTCTTGAATTTGAGTATATATATATATCAGAGAAAGTATAAGAACTTTCTTTTATTATGCTTTATAATTTATTATACATAACAACTCTAGTAATCATGCATAATAAAGCATAATAATGCATAATAAATAAATAAATTCATAGTAATAATATCAAGAAATAATGGCAGGGAACTGAAACAGCCTCCCTTTTTAAGGGACATTGTCACTGTGGGATGGTAATGATCTAGCAGTTGGTATTTTAAGTTTCCTACTTTTAGAGACAGCAATACATCTGCCATCTCAGGTGTAGATAAATACAAGACGGACATTCACATCCGAACGTTATCCACGTGTCACAGATCTATTTTTTAATTCCCTAAAGGCATTACCTTTTTGCAGAGAACCATCTGGTGATCAAAAAGAAAGAAAACTCTCTGTTGACTCCTCCCGTAGGGTTGATAAACCCAGGACATCTCCCCAGTGTAAACCAGCTCAGAGCTCCTGTTCAAAATGTCATCCCCCTACAGAACAACAAGAGCCGGAGTCATGAAATCATCCATTAGTTTTAACCAAAATAGGATCTATAAAATGGGGTGGCAAGAAACTGGTATGAAAATATTCTTTCAGATGTGCAGGTGCAGTATATACGTATGATTAATCAGATTAGAGTTTACTCAATGTTATCAGCCATACTGGTATTTTAAAAATGAAATATTGCATATTATTATATATATTTTTTTGTTGTTATTGCTGAAGGGAAGGACAGGGAGGTGGAGGTGAAGTGGAGCAAAGCCATTGTTTTCTAGAGAGGTAGCCTATATAGTTGTCTGAGCTCAGCCACGCTCAAGTCAGGAGAACTCCTATGAAACTTAATTACTAATTGTATTGTGTTTTATTTATATAAAAGTTACCTCACTCAAAACTGCGGTAGGTGGGGTGGCAACCAAAAGGAAAGCGTGCCAGCTGTCGAGCCATAGATCTAACGCTGGGCGGAGAGAGTCTGATTGATTGCATGATCTGGATTCAGCTGAGTTTTGGTTTGGATGCGTACCCTGTAGGGGGCACGGATGGGTTTTTTTATTCCCCTGGGCACGATGTGCAGTATTAAATCGTGGGCACCATCTTGTTCGTTTTTCCCTCGAAATGCTAATCACATGATCCCTAAAAATTGCGCACATTTTTTTTTTTTTTTTTTTTGAGCTCAGAATTTGGTATTTTGAGCTTAATTTTCAATTTCATTGCATTTATTGTTTTGGTTAATTGTATGTCTGCCTAAACTAAATATGACCACAGAGCCAGAAGCTGGAGTGATGTGAGCAAACACTGGATTTTATGGTAGTAAATTTATTTTGTGAGATCTTTTTAATAATGCACAATATTTCCCAATGCAACTTGGTCTTATTCTGGTAGACCTGGCAGTTTCAACCAATATTCTAGCAGTAATTAGAAGCTATGGTAATACTAATTCTAAATACTGAGCAAAATCTTTATAATTATGCATGTGATGCATATTATGTCTCCCATTCCAAATTGATCCAGCAGCCTGAGCTTCTGTCAGTTTCTGAAAAACAATGGCACTGAATACCAAACTGAAGTTAATGAACAGCATTCCTCTGTATAAGTCCTTCTTGTTCTGGGGCAAAATGGCAAGGTTTTGAGCCAAAAATATGGCATCAGTGGACCAGTTGGGATGGCAGATGAACTGGAGAAGATCAAGTAAGGTTGGGAGTGTAATTTTCATGTACCTCATGACTTTTAATGTAACATTAATTGTTCAAAGCACTTCATCATGACCGGCGTGGGGGCGACTGGGAGGCAGTCGTTGTGGCCGGAGTTGACTTTTCCAGTTTAGGTATGATGGTGGTGGCCTTTAAGCATGTGGGGTCGACTGCATGCTTCAGCAAAATTCTGAAAATGTCTGTGAGGACAAATGAAATACCAAGATCGTGCTGCAGTGGGCCACCCGAGGCCCAGAAAAGAATGCTAAAGGTGTTTTGTTAAAATATTTGATAAAAGTGAACTCCAGACTAACCATCTCAAAGGCTTTTTCGTTGTAGCTATAGTTTTGTTCAGCTGACCTGGTAAGCCATTCTACCCAGATTGTACCAGTACATAGACTTTCTGACCAGAGTAGAGAACATACTGGACCCCGCCACCAGCACAGCCTCTCAGACCACGTCTCACTACTGCTTATGTCAGCATACACTACACTGCTAAAACAGTCCAGACCAGTCCAGCAACAGTCTGGCCAGAAGGAGCTGCCTCATCTCTACAGGACGGTTTCAAATTCCCAGATTGGAACTCGTTCAAAGAGGCTGCCACGGTGCCACCTATGGCCATCAGTGCTCTGAGTCAACTTTTCTGTGTCCTGCCAAAAACTGCATACTGTCCTCGACGATTTTCTCAGACAGCATCGCCCTTTTAATAAATAATGGCTACGGTCTATAAATACCCTCCGAAATCTTCTAAAAATGATTATGTTGTAGTTTTCACATTAAACCTTATTTAGGGTTGTTCACTTGTGTAAATTGGCGTTTTGTAGCATGATTCATTAGTCCTCACCTATCCCATTTTGCTCTCCAGTGAGACACACATAGTTGAGATTGAAGCTTGGGGTTCGAGTGCAGGGTCAGCCCCCAGAGCTTTTTGGAGTTAAGGGCCTTGTTTATGGGTCTGTCTCTGAAGTGACTCCTCTGCTGAGTGTGGGATTTGAAGTGGTGACCTATCCCAAAGTGCTAACCCACAGAGCCACACACCACTTTTAAGCCTTTTTTAACAAAAATCATAAACTAGTAAATTCACTTGAATATTCTCCTTGTACACAAAAGTAACCTTTACAAGACCCAAATGATTTTTCTATCAGATATTAAGAGAGCAGTTCAGCGTTTTGAAACTGCAGGCGATATTGCTGGAAGTAAAGGATTTTGAAGACATAAAAGCACCTCATGCAGGGATGACCACCTTTTGACATTTGTGCCTTTGAATGACAGGGGGGCGAAAAGTCTGTGTAAAGTGTCAGAATAATTTATTAGCTCAGGGAAAATGACTTTAGCTAGAAGGATGATTACAAGTAGAGTATCTTTTGCTGGTTTGGCATCTTGAAGATGTGTTAAGCAACCAATTAACTAATATAAAAACGTATGGAGTTATTTCATATTTATATATTCAAATATTCTTTTTATGCTGCATCTTAACAAAAAAAACAAGTAATCATGAAATATTTTTATGATAAATTGTTGGACTTCTGGCCCTGATATGGGATGGCGCCCCATCCAAGGTTACTCCCAACCTTGCGCCTGTAGCTTCCAGGATAGATTCCAGTCCCTGCATCAGCATGCATTTTCTTATTAAGTAATTTAGGTGCATCCTGGTGTGAGGCTTCGGTGGTGTATCAGGTCTTTGTACTATTAACTGACACTTGGATGTGTAACATCCATCCATCCATCCATCCATCCTTTTTCATTACCTGCTTGTCTTATGCAGGGTTGCAGGGGGTCCTGGAGGCTATGGGTGCAAGGCAGAAAACAACCAAGAATGGGGCGCCAGCCCATCGCAGGGCACACTCACACACCATTCACTCATACAAGTGCTATAGCTCTTCATGGGGAATCTGCAGATTTTCAAAAGCCAGCTGGGAGAAACACTATATGGACAAAAGTATTGGGACATACCTCAAATCATTAAATTCAGATGTTCTGTGCAAATATGAATCACCCTCCTCTGTTTGGCAATTAATATATAGTTTAATGGAAAAATGTGCCGTTTAAATTAAGTTTGCGTTAGGTTATTAGAAGTATGCCCATTGTAAATTTAGTATACTTTTAATTTATTACAGTGAAACCATGATAGTTCAGTCCTGGCCAGTAAATTTACCATATGGTCCTACATTTTAATTAGACACAAACTAGGAAGGGGGTTATGTGGCAAGGAACTCACAAGACATGAAAGATGCTGCTGGCAAAAATGCTCATTAAAATTCCAGTGACAAATCCAAGCCAGTATCTATTTTGATCTTCAAAGAGATTGTCCATATGTGTTTTTACTCAAAGGGGGTTAAATCATGTTATGACTCAAAAAAAAACTAACTGCATATTTTCAAGGTATAAGATAATTAGATGTCTATATATATATATATATATATATATATATATATATGTGTGATTTGAAAATATTTATTTATTTAACAAAAACAAGCTGAAAAAAAACAGTTAAAACAGTATTTAATACTATTCTAAAAAGATACTACAGACAATTTTATGCTGGCATACCTTCCTTGAATAAATGGTTATAATAATAAAGGTAACTAACTGAGAAAATATGTGACCCATCCATTCAGCAAGTAGTTGACCCTCCTTTATTGAGAATAGCCTCTATTTCCGCAGCTGCTTACCGGCCTGGGAGGTGATTCGGAGGCATTTTAGCACATTTATACCATTCATGTATATTTTTTGGTTGACTTGCTTGAATGGCTTACTTCAAATCACACATTTCAATAGGACTGAGATCAAGACTCTGAATTCTATTGTTTGATTTATTCCACTCTTCTGGATCATTCCTACGTTACAGGAGTTTAACAGTGTCAACATCTTTTTTGCATTTTATATCACAGATAACAGAAACATGTCCTGCAAAACTTCTGTAGGATTGCCTGATGGAACTTAGAATACGTCGGTTCCTCAATGATTGCATGTCATCCAGGCCCCAAGGCAGCACAGCAGCCCCACACCATTACACCTCCTCCACCACCATTCATCTTGTTTATTCCAAATTTAAAGTTGTGTACATTTAATTTTTGTCTCATCTGGCCACAGTATAATGCTCAAGGAATGCCGTTGTGCATCCAAGTGCTCTTTTAAAACCTAATGACAGGCAGCAGTGTTTTAAAAAATTTTATTTATCCAATTTTCTTGAAGGACAATGGCTCCCTTCTTGGAAAATCTCCGTGAACGCCACTATTATTTAACATTTTCTTACAGCAGACTCCTGAACACAGACACTATCAAGTGGAAAAGACGTCTGCAGACGCTCAGCTGTCTTCCTGAGGTTCTTATTCACCGGAGAATGAAATGTCCATACTCTTTTCAGGACACCCTTCCCTAGAACCAGCAGCAAAGGTGCCAAATCTCTTCCGTTTTTAAACAAACTGTCCGATTGTGAGGGATGCCCAATGTTTCAATAATCCATTTTGATGTTTTCCAGAAACTGTTTTTCTGGGGCTCTCTGAACTAGCATTTAATTGGTACATACGGGACTTGAATTCTGCTCTGAAGCTAAAAAAAATAGTTTAAATATAGCAGGATGGGTTAAACCTGCACCTTTATGAAGAGATTGCTACCCTACAGGTTCACATACCTTTTCTCTCAGTGACGCTGATTGTTTAAACCTTTTGTTTAATTAAGATATGGCAATGTAGAATATTATTTGTGTCTTTCCTTTTATCATACCATGTTTTACGAGCTATTTTTGAAGAACTCTGGGTAACCCAGAAGGGTTCCTTATCTTTTTTCTGCAGTAATGCAAAATAATAATTTAATGATATAAGTAAGATGTAAAAATTTTCTAAGTTTCTAGTCAACACCTTATGACATTTTTAGTCACAGTTCATCTCTCTTGAAAGTAAACTGATTTCGTATGTTCCTACTGGATTTAATTCCAGTAAGAGTTGTCATTGACATCATTAATTAACATATTATGTTCAGTTGTATACGAAAAGGAAATGCACCTTTTAAACTTGCATAATACAAAGTATGACATTTAAAACAGAAAGCTGGAATAAAAGTAAAAATAATTCTGCTGTTAGTGCTTGAAAAATCCACTGCTGGATATATCTCCTTACCTCCCAGTCCAAAACAGAAGCCTGCCACTGAGCAATCTTGTCAATGTTCTCCAGTCGTCTCCTGCGCTCATTTATCTGCTGAGTGACGTTCCTCATGACAGCCAAAGCTGCGGCAACATAGCGGTAGTCGCTGCAAGAGACACGCGGGGAGAGTTTGAGTCATTCAGGTGTGGTGTCACATTTTAACCTAGAGGATTATCCTTTTTTTGCTAAGCAGTCATTTTGCTATGAAACACAATTAATCCTCATCGACTCTTGAATTCTTGGATCTGAGGGGTGTTGATTAATTTTAGAAAACCACACATGCGATGTCGGCCCGGCGAATCATAGCAGTAAATCAATGCCCAATTATAGTCTTTAATTTACTGAATGAAAAATATAAAAACAAAGAAATTGGTACAAGTCACACAGACAACAACAAGCTAAGGACCGACAGCAGGACCTGTGGTCAGTGATTAAATACAGATTTGGTACATTTCTAGTCTATTATTGTGGTGCATTTCTAGCCTATTCATACCTGCCTAAACGAGATAGTATACAAGTCTGGTTTTAAAAATCAGTAAAAACTAAATATGCTGAGGTTTACCCATAATGCAACGGAACACCAAGAGGTACCTAAAGCTAAATTAAAAATTCAATGGCTGAAAATGTATTTACATTTGTTGCCTCGACAGCCATTCATTAAAAACACTTATAGCATGGTTACTACACTTTTGGTTTACATGTTTGTACATAAAGACCGGCCTTTCTGCTTAACAGTAGGGCGATTTTGAACTAGAGGCGGGTTTATGGTCTTAGCAAAGGACTAATTTCGAATTGTGATGGCGCCTTAAACGCACGGGCGTTGGTGAGCAGTTCTCTGTGCCTGTGATTGGAAAGTCACAGGTTTGAGCCCCGCCCTCAACAGAACAGTCACATGTACCTGGGCCCTTGAGTGTCCCTGAACCCCAAGCTCCAGGGGTGCTGCATGATGACTGACCCTGTGCTGTGACCCCCAAGTCATGTGGAGCATGACGGGAGGAGGCAAAGAAACAAATTCCTATGTACCTGCACTGGCCTATAATGGATTATTATAACCAGAGTATTTAACAGTAGTAGGCTTAGGCGATATCTAATTTTTCATATCTAGACATTACGCCACAGTATATGGTATGTTGGTATTTCAGCCATGGCCAAAAGTTTTGAGAATGATACAAATATTAATTATCGCAGAGTCTGCTGCCTCAGTTTTTACGATAGAGATTTGCATAAACTCCAGAATGTTATGGAGGGCGATCAGATGGATTGCAATTAACTGCAAAGTCCCTCTTTGCCATGAAAATGAACTTAATTCCAAAAACCCATTTCCACTGCATTTCAGCCCTGCCACAGAAGGACCTGCTGACATCATTTCAGTGATTCTCTCAGGTGAGTGTGTTGATGAGGACAAGGCTGGAGATCACTCTGTCATGCTGATTGAGTTAGAATAGCAGACTGGATGCTTTAAAAGGAAGACATCGTTTGAAATCATTATTCTTCTTCTGTTAACCATGGTTACCTGCAAGGAAACATGTGCAGTTATCACAGAAACGACCGATTTCAATCCATTTATTGGATCATCAAGAACTTCAAGGAGAGTGGTTTAATTGTTGTGAAGAAGGCTTCAGGGCCCCCAAGAAAGTCCAGCAAGCACCAGGACCATCTCCTAAGGTTGATTCGGCTGCGGGATCAGAGCTCAACCAGTGCAGCGCTTACTCAGGGATGGCAGCAGGCAGGTGTGAGTGTATCTACATGCACAGTAAGGTGAAGAATTTTCTCTCCCAGAAAAACATCAGGGACAGACTGATAATCTGCAAAAGGTACAGGGATTGGACTGCTGAGGACTGGGGTGAAGTCATTTCCTCTGATGAATCCCATTTCCAATTGTTTGGAGCATCCGGAAAAAAGAAAGAGAAAAGGTGAACGCTACCATCAGTCCTGTGTCATGCCAACAGTAAAGCATCCTGAGACCATTCATGTGTGGGGCTGCTTCTCAGCCAAGGGAGTGGGATCACTCACAATTTTGCCTAAGAACACAGCCATGAATAAAGAATGGTACCAAAACATCCTCTGAAAGCAACTTCTCCCAACCATCCAAGAACAGTCTGGTGATGAACGATGCCTTTTCCAGCATGATGGAGCACCGTGCCATAAGGCAAAAGCGATAATTGGCTCGGAGAACAAAACATTGATATTTTGGGTCCATGGCCAGGAAACTCCCCTGTGTTTGCTTTTTACCTTTAGTTAAGTGATTGTTGTTTCCTGAATGTTCCATAGATGCAAGGGGTAAATTAGCAGAGAACAATCAAATATAAAACAACTATCACAAGAGGTGTGACTTAAGCAAAGTAATAAAACAATTCCAGTAATAGAAAAAACAATATGGATCAATGCTGCTTGGACCCCAAATAACAGGATCTTTATGTAAATCTCTGACCATGAAAAACATAATTCACTTCAAACAATTAAACAGGAATCAATATTTTTTCGCACCGTGAATATAACATTTCCCTTGAGCGTCACGTGTTTCTTGTTTGTGGGGACACTGTATACGCAGTGGCCTTGGGCCACTCCTGTTTGGCGAGCATGACGGCCATGTGAGAAGCATGGCATTTTCATACCATCACACCATCTGTACAATATACCACAGTATACAGCGGTAGTAGTTTCAAAAGTAGTGCTAACCATGCTGAATCTAGATGAGCAGCCGATTCCTTCACGATAAATTTTACAGAATGAATACAGAAAATATTACTGTAATACCACCCAAGAGTATCCTACACTGTCCCCACCTCTCCAAAAAAGCTTTATTGAAAGACCGACTTTGTGTGCTTTGTCTAAGTGTAATCAGGTTTACCAGACCTGTGCCTGTTCAGGCTACTATATTGTAACCAATAATATCTGCTGGGGGTTTATGGGGGGGGGGGATATATAAACTATGTTGTAGAATAGTGAGAAAATCATCTCACGCCCCTAGACTGGAACATTTTTAAAACTGGAAAGATCTGACAAATTATTTTCAGTTATCATGCTGTCAAGATCAAATGTATGAAGCAGCCCTTCTCTCTGCTGTCACTATATAGCCCTTCTACAGTTTTGATGCGATTTCCCAAAATTTCTCAAAATTGAATCAGGTCCACATCTTCACCTTCACAATATGTTCATGAACGCTGAAAACTTCTGAACATTTCCCGATCTTCACCAATACAATGTATGCATAAAAGATCTGTGCGATACTTTTAGAGTTACTTTGCTCAGAAGACCAAGTGTCTTCTACAGCCTCCCTTCCTTTGCTGTCACACAGTGCTTTCTTCAAAATGAATTAAGGTGTAGATCTTCATCCATAAAGTTTGAAAAAGATCTGTCAAATACTTTTTGAGTTATAATGCTAATGGGCACAAGTGTTTGAAACTGCTCTTGTCTTTGCTGTCATAATCCAGCGCTGCATTAAATTTGGTGCGATCTGTCTCCATGTACTGTAACACCAGTGGTATAAAAGACAACGAGGGTCAAGGTATTTTTAATAACAAAAATAACAAAAACAAAAATGGGAAAACAACCATCAGGCTTTGCCCTGAACAGCCAGCGACCAACAATACAAATGTGCTGACGCAGACAGGACTGGAAACAGGGGCACCGCTTTTCCCATCTGAAGTCCTGTCAACGTCAGCCCCTGTCCTCCAGGTTCTGTCCTTGTCCCCGTCCTCCATCTTCCCAGTTCTGTCGCCAACCTTGGCACTGTCTTCAGTCTCCGCTAATCCGGGGACCCTGAGCAGCAGCTAAATGTGTTCCAACCGGTTCGTGCCACCTAGAAAGGGGTTCTCACCAGGCAGTGGAGCACTGTGGTTGGTCACATCTTGTCAACCATCCAGTTTTTTGTCCTGTTCCGAGGCCACCACAGGCCAGTAATCCAGGGATTGCAAGCAGAATCCAGGAAGGAACACTCCATGCCATCTCCAAGGGGTCGCCCACAAGGCAGCAGAGCTTTATGCTGTTCTCCGTGCCTCAGGAGGGGGGTGCTGTCAGGCTTACCTATTTAGTCAGTGTATTCCCCTTTGCTTGCTATGTGTTATCTGCAATACTGGTGATATAAATGGTAAGGAGGATGCAGGTGTGGGGTCACAAGGATTAATAACAAAAATACTTAAATCAAGGATGGAGAAAACAACCGCTGGCCTAAGCCCTAAATAGCCAGAAACAATCTACAGTGTATGAAGGGTAGAGGACACAGCCGAATATGGGGGCAGGATGCTGGTTAGCTGGCTTGAGGACTGAGCAATGGCGGCCGCTTGGAGTGGGAGCTAAATAGCCGCGTCAGAGCAGGAAGCAGCACACTAGATAGGGCATCGTGCCGCACGCAGGCAGCAGATGGGCTCAGACAGTGCAGAGTCACTGCTGAGGATGGAACCACTGAAAAGGACTGGCTGAGTGCGCAGCACCAGGAGGAACCAGGGACAGAGTAAAATGCAGCGAGCACAAGGGGAAGACACAGACTAAATAGGCAGGAGGAAGCGAGTGCTCTGGAAACCAGGGACGGAGTAAAACGCAGCGAGCACAAGGGGAAGACGCAGACTAAATAGGCAGGCCTCGCACTCAAAATTTTATCCGTTCCAGTTCGTCGCACACACGATCTTCAAAATTTGAGCACAAATCCAATAAATACCTTTTGAGTTATCATGTTAATAAAAAAGGGTCTGTGGCAGTGACAGTATTGGTATGTATTGTTTTCTGAAATATCATAATTTAATGCAATTGTATAATTGTAGCTGATAAGAATTACCCAAAGCAAAATAAACGTCAAGCAAAACGTCATAAGTCATGAGACAGTTATGATGTCTTGTGTTATTTATAAAGATGCAAAGGGGTGAAAAATTAAAAAAAAAAAAATCCAGAAAATTTGCATAAAAAGTTTCATTTTGGGAATTTTGGAAATTTAGAATGAATCACAAACTGGTGTTTATTTTGGAAGATGCAGTTTTGTATCTACTTTCACATTCTACTTTTTACTGTAGAATTCTTTCTTGTCTACTCTATGTGAGAAAAATGGCCAAGCTGCAGTAAGTTCATTTTTTGTTATTATTTTAAATATAAAATTAAACTGTAAAAGTGTATACATGATGTTCAGAAAACTACGCTGGCCAGCAGCTGATTCAGAACATTTATGTACGTTTACTGTCACACTTGCCCCTAGGTTACTAGTCAAGGACTCAAGTCCGCTTTGGGCTGGGTTCAAATAGAGCCGTATCTGTTTTAAGCAGTGCTAATGGCTTGGTTATCATCATTGCTTTTGAAGCATAGGGCTCAGTTGTTTCGTGTTCAGAGTTTGGGGTCATGGGGCTTGGGATTCATCGTCCTTGTTGACTGGCATTTTCCACTGGGGCATCCGTGTTGGGAATTCATGATCCCAAGTAGCCAGCATTGCGCAGCTGGCGCGCTGTGCTGCTGGTGTCCGGTCTTTCGGGTTTTTGAGTGTCTTGGGTCTTGTGGCCCATCCTCTTTCGGGCTCCCAGGTTCATGGTCCGGGTATTCCCGTTCCCTACAAGTGAGCCTGCCTTCCGCTTCACCTCATCCTAGCGGCTGTCCATTTGATCAGCGGCTCAAGTCCCCCAGTCCCCTGTTTCCAGCAGTACTAGGACTGTTGGTCTCAAGGACAAAGGGGCAGATTTGATGGGCAGCCCAGTTTGAGGTGTTCTGTCACAGACCATGTTCATGAAGACTAATAAACATTTTTAACCTGCATGCTGAGTCTAAATTGTGATAATTAGGGCTATTTATCACACATGCATATATTGTATAGCTTTTTCTCCCATTTTGCACTACAGTCTCTGCAGTAGTACCCCTGAATCTGCAGTTTCAGTAACCATGGTTTTAGTTATCTGCAGTTTACCTCAGTCCAAAAAAATGTACAACACGTAGCAGCATGTTTGTTCATTGTTCCTTCATACTTTGAGGGGTATAAAAGCATGATTTTCATAGCTCCGTTCTCCCTTGATACATGATATTTTTTCATTGCTGTATCATCCCTTGAGAATTAAGTTCAAACGTCAGAATTCCTTTTATTCTGGAGAGCACAGTCCTGTATAATAATATACAATCTTCTGTATTATTACTGTATCTAATGTTGGTAATATCTTACAGTCAAATACCGTATGTAAGTACACAAAAATCATGATATATTGGGGTTCTGCTCATGGTTTGCTATCAGAAACACACTATAACCCCTATTTTGCCATTATTTTCCCATTTTTTAAGAACAGAGTAAAGGTTCTCAATAAAATTTCGACTCTAAGGAGAAACATTTAATGGTGAAGTGGGCTAGGAGTTTTACAGCGATAGACATGTTAGACCTGCATATGCCAGGTGTCACACCCTGCTCCTCTCACCCTCCTGGATCCTACCTAGCAAGGCCTAATGAGCCACGCCTGTTAATTGTTTGTCTCACCTCTCGTTTCTGCCCTCGTGTTAATCATTCCCAGCCACCTCTTGTTTGCTCGCTTGTCAGTCAGGTATTTAGGTGCTTCCCAGTCCTGTGATCCCCAGTCCAGTCTTTAATATAATTCTGTCTTGATTAGAGGTGCACCGATCCGATATTCAGATCGGTATTGGTCCTGATCCATACCTATTAGATGGATCGGGTATCAGTCATATGTGACTGATCCACATCTGATACTTACATGTTTAGTTTCAGTAGTCTGTAAAAGGATAGCTCCTATTAAATCAATCGCATGGCAGCTCATTCCGATTTTAGATGTCTTTTTGCGACATTCAAACTGCCACTCAGTTTTTTTTGCCACTCAGTGGGTGTGTGCTCAGTGACCTGTGTGATGTTCAGCCTGCTATAACATCACGTGCATACCCTGTGCAGTAGGAGGAATGTAAGAACGTCAGATAAGAGGGTGATGATCTGGAAGTGTTTTGCGCTTTTAACAAGAGTTAATAGCACCGCAATTTGCAATACTTGTAAAACCAAAGTTTTGAAAGGTGGAAGTAGTGTTTAGTGGAAAATCCCACAAAATAAAGCACACACAATTGTGCAAGACAATGTGCGTCATATGAAAAAAAGCAATGGATGATTTGGGTGTTGCTAACTTGAGCTGATTTGCGCACTCGCTACAGCTGGTGATACACCGGGGGTTGCTATGGCAATGAAGTGTTAGTGAGACTGTAGTGGGAGAAAAATTTTGGGGCATTTTAAGCATTCGTGACTTGCATATATTCTTTTGGAAGATATTCAAATTGAACTGCAAATGCCTCAAAAACACTTAAATGAGGTGGAGCAGTACATTATGTATGTTTGTAGTAGCCTCATTAAAGATTTTTTGACATATTTTTTCATTTGTATTGTAGTTTTAAAAATATTAATAATATATAAAGTACAAATATTAACATATTACATGTATAATATTTAAATATTAAAGTAAAAAGAGCTTTTGTATCTGTATGAACAGTTGTATCAGAATCGGATAAGAACTGAAAAAAAATGTGTCCTCCTGTTTAGATCCAGTTCATTTCTACCTTTTGTACATTAAATGCAATAAAACTACTTTTGTTTATTCACCAGGCCTGCCCCCCAAGTCCTTCGTCCCGACGGCCACGACACCTGGTCATCAGAAAACTCAAGAAAACTAAACTACTCTGTTTGAGACAGGAGCTTGCAAAAATCAATTGTTTTACATATACTGTAGGAGAAATATCTCATCTTTTATATAACATGAAGGATCATCTTCGAAGACTCTATCCATTTTGCTGCAAGTTTGGCAGGCTGGATCATGTGAATATTAAGAATGATAATTTGAGTTGTAATAGTATTCTGCTCTATGATGACACATAATTAGCGAATATTTAGAAATATTAGAAGTGGGAGCTTGATGACATCAGAAGCTTTTCCAAAATAAGAACAAAGAGATGCAATTCTATGTAGTATATGTAAGTATAAGCAGTACCCTTGGCAGTGTAACCAGCAGTCTTAATTATCTTCAACCATAAACCGGTAGAAACTGTCGAAAACAGATATTTCAGCATCTACGGAGCCAAGTGAAGAATGACAAGTTCAGAGTGAAAGTGAAAGATGATAGATTCATCTTGTCTTGACACATTGACTCTGACTGGGATTTTTATAGAGTAGAAGACACCCTTCACCAGTCTCCAGAGGTCTTCCTGTAACATGATCCTACAGTGTCAGGTGTATGATTACCATATTGTCACATAAAAAGCACATGGAGGCCGAAGTAATCAGCATACGATGCATTTATGATAGTACTTAGTTAACAGACCTCGGGTACTCAATTGGTAGATACCGTCTACAGACGAACTGCATGATCAATTCCCCTTCCCAGAAAATAGTTTCAGGGACAGTGGACCTGGGCTCTGTATTGCCATGGGGAATAATAATGGAGTGTCCCTTGGATAGACATTTGTTTCCTATGCTGTTCTGTCCTATTCAGGGCTGTGAGGATCTGGAGTCTATCCCAGAAACAACATGCACAGGGTGTAACCCAGGATGGGTTGCCAACTCATCCCAGGGGACACACGCACCATTCACACCTACAAGAACCCAGAGGAAACACCACAACAGAATGGGGTCATATCACACACATAGAGCTTCAAATCATACGCTGGTTTATACAGGTGTGAGACAACCACACTAACCACAGCACCACCGTGACATTCGTCCATCAGTATGTGATTTATCTGCACAAATGCATAATGATTACTGTAAGGAAAGACAAATTGACATTTTTCATAGATGTCTTGAATGCATGTTTGCCAAATCTGATGACTCCCCATTCATGAATATATCATGTACTGCATAGCATCTGTTGCAGGCAGAGCAGTATATTGTCAAAAGGTGAAATACATTTTTTAATCAAATGAAGCACACCATTCATTTTTCTTTTTTTAGAAAAAGCTGCTTAAACTGATTTAGTTGATGTAATTAATGTTAGCCTCTTTCTCACATGGGCTGTTTTTTGGTTCTGAACACACGACACGCAGAATACTCTTCTGCTTCAAAAATGTACACCCCCAAACACAATTTATGTGTGAATTGATCCAGACTTGTTCGGTAAAAAAACCATATAACCAGGTATTCTCTAGAATGGTTTGAAACATTACACCTACATTTTTATAAAATTCCAGCTAAATTTGTGGCTATAAACAAGACCTCCTACATTTGCACATGCATAAAAACATTATGAAAATAAGCCTTACGAAAATTGGTTTGTATATGTTTGGCATACCTGTGCTCTTGGACAGTGTACTTCAGAAGCTCTGCCAGCTGTAGTGGATATTTGCAGATCTTCTGAATTGGTGTTAACAGAAAACCATCAATGGCTATGTCAATCATTTGCTGCAGGAGACGACAGGCTTCAAAGAAGTGCTGGTATCGGCTATCCCTCATTAGCTTGGACAGCTCCATGCATGCATCCAGGTGATTGTTGCAGTATTCAGAGTAAATCCAGAAGCCATCTTGCTGCAGAACAAGAGACAACACTCAGCATATCATCTGGAGAACCAGTGTATGTATGATCCTTTATTGGATAACTGGTTTATAATTACTGATAGCTGATGCTGTGACAGAGATTTCAACAAAGAAATGTTCTTCAGTAACTGAAACTGCAAAATACTTCCAAATAACTTATAAACCTCACAAACTGTATCAATTTCATTCTGATAGCACAGTTTCCATTAGGTAAATCTTGAATACATGAAGAGAGCTGTAATAAATTACTGCATAAATTACTTCACATATTTTATTATCTTCACACAAAAATTAAACAGAAAACTCACATGTTCTAGGAAGCAAGGCCCGATTTCACTGAGATGTGGTTCCTCCGTGTTATATTGCTTTTCCAAATCTCGAACAAACCCCATTTGAAATCTGTAGATGTCTTCAATATTCCCAAATATGACTTTTAGTTGTTCGTCACTGAACATATCTCTTCTTTTTTTGCACTGTTTCAGATAGCCCTGAAATTAAAACAAAACGTCAAAAGATTCCAGGCTACAACAAAAGAAAGTCCATATTAACATTAGTAACACTAATGACTGCAGTACCATACAAAGAAAAATAAAACACAAACTAACAAAATGCTTTTTCTGTCCAAGGGTTTTGTTAAAATAACATTTCACATAATTAATGAAATTATGAAGTCAATTAAACGCATCACGTACACTTAAACAGCTAGTTAGGCATATAATTGTAATAATACATTTCTAATGCTTACTAAGTTTTACTGCAGTATGTATAATACAAATTGCCAACAAAAATAAAAATTAGGAAATGATCTTGGTTGAAATATAAACAGTGTACTAAAAATTAGATACTAAATTGCTATCTAGTGCAAAGAAAGTGTTTACAATATGGGCAGTATACTGTCTTTGAACAAGAGTCATACTGTATAAGTAAAACAGAAATCGCTGGAGCATGCAAAATTCTGTTTATTCAGCCAATAATTTGTGTAGATATTATTAACCATAGAGGCGACATGGTGGTACAGTGGTAAGCGCTGCTGCCTCACAGCAAGAAAGCCCTGGGTTTGGTCCCCAGGCTGGGCGTTAGTCCTTTCTGTGTGGAGTTTGCACGCTCGCCCCGTGTTTGCAAAGGTTTCCACCAGGGGCTCGAGTTTCCTCCCACAATCCAAGAATGTGCACAATAGGTTATTTGATGACTCTAAGTTGGCACCTTGATTGTTGGCAAGTGCCCCAGGTTGATTCCTACCTACACCCATTGTTCAAAGGTTAGGCTACAGTCCCCCCCACAACCCCAGCTGGGATTAAGCAGTTATGATGATGGATGAATTTTTAACTAACTGCTTCTTCCAGTAGCTTATTAGTAGCACAGCTACTTTTAAAATTCTGTAGCATTTCTAGTAACTTTTCTTACAAATAACAATATAGCGACACAAAACGCGACATTGTAAAAAGTCGTTGTCGACTTCCGAGCTAATCGCCTTACAACTGACGACCATTCCGAGACCGCAGTTATGTGGCCGCAATTGCACAGTGTCTGGCAGCATGGGCCTTGCCCCTCGTGCGTGTATGACAGTTTCCGCCCCAACATCGGGCAAAGCGAGTATCTACGCAAGACGCCAATTTCTTCATCTCCGGAACAGGCTACTGTTCGCAGTGATCACAGTACAGTATGCATTCATATCCGTTTATGTAACGACAATAAACTTTGAAAAGGGTGATAAAAAGGTTAAAAGACACTAAACAATATGACTTAAACATGTAATCATTTTTGCATATAAAAGAAAGGGGCGACATGACCGAATCGACTTACGGTCAGTCGGAACACATCACGGTCATAAGTCGATTTTTGCTTTATCATGTCTTTCTGATTAATACTTGTATTAATACTGTATTATTTTTCTCTCTTTACAAAGATGGGTATTTTCAGGTGCCAGTTTCTGATTGGTGTTTTTTGCTATTTTAGATTTCATTAAAATGCATAGGAGCACTTTGGTTCTTGGACAGATTATCAAAATCTTTTTATAACCCTCCTAATTTTCACATAGCAATTGTGAAGTACTCTGTTTACACCAAACAAAGAAACGTTTTTGAAACCATACTGTGACCTTTGACATTGTTAAAAAAATAGATTTTCATATTACTTTAACATTATGTTTCACAATTAATTGGCTTTAAGGATATCTTGCAGCACAAATATTAAGCAATACTGGATGAAATAGCGTTCATTAGTTAGCTACTTTTTCTATGCAGCTTGTAGTGTAGCTAACTACTATAGCTTAGCTACTTTAATCATAAGTAGCTTGTAACTTGAAAAGCTTCCGTTTAAAAGTATCTTCCCCAGCCTTGGCCATGGGTGCCTAACAAAGATGACTGGGAAGAACAGGGACTGAGAACTAAATAATACAATTTTAAAGCAGTTCAAAAATTGTTATAATATGAAATAATCTGCACGATATACTGCTTAATCCTGTTTAGCTATTCAACATTATATATCATTAGACAAGAGAAATTCTGAAATATAACTTAAGTAAATAAACACGCAGAGGAGACTTGGATGATTGCGGTTTTGCATAGATTACCTCACATATGTCCTTTAGGTGCTTGATGTAGTGTCTTTCTGTGCTCATTATTTCATTGATCACATTGGCTCTCATCTGGTCCCGATTCTGGAGTGGACGGCCCACACACAGGCAGTCATTGCTGGAGTCCAGATGGCCGTTTTGCACCTCATTTGTGTTTTCTGCAGTGTCCACAGCTCCATCTTCCTGGTTCACCCAAGGCTTGTGGCAATAAAAGGTTACAAATAAGTAGAGCACAGGACATACTTACAGAAATATCATGGACAAAAACAGCCCTACCGGCAGAAGGTCAAGTAGACTCAAACTGTGCTTCAGAATCTCTATGTATTACTATATCAAATAAATAAATGAATTACATTTAATTTTGGGAATATTATTTCCCATAAAAACACAGAGCAACAAATATTCCTCACCAGATGCAAATCTGATGGAACTTCAATTAATATGTTAAACTGCGTACCTTTTGCTAGAAAACACATGATTGGGTTGACAATCAATTGAAACAATTGAAGTAGTATCCAAGAAATGAACCATTAAGAAAAGCGTTAAAAATACAGAAACTGTGTGTTGTACAATGA
Organism: Mormyrus proboscirostris; assembly: GCA_026779585.1. Lineage (NCBI taxonomy): Eukaryota > Metazoa > Chordata > Actinopteri > Osteoglossiformes > Mormyridae > Mormyrus > Mormyrus proboscirostris. The sequence continues at coordinate 1,843,138 of JAODKF010000044.1, read as the reverse complement.
GGCCCAGCTTGTATTAAGGCCCAGAGAAAATCAGCAAAATTAAATTCAAATACCCTACGACTATGACTTGGATAAGCAATTAGAGTTTAATACTCTTCTAATAAAGCACAAGTGTTAAGACTCCTTATTGCCTAAACTAGAGCAAGACAATTGTTTTCAAAATATGTATCAATGGACCAAGATGAGGAATAAGTGCAATCCAATGCCGGGCGATATTTTTTTTCCAAATTCGGAAAAAGCTATACGAGTTACAGGTTTTACAGTATGTGCAACTCTCTCTTTTTGGTAGCTTATTATGTATACGAGGAAGACATTTCACAGCCTCTCAAGAGTGCTTTCCTTTGTTTGGCACATTTAGCCACATTACTTTCCAAATGCTTATAGACTATTCCTGAAGTAAACCAAAAAGAGCAATTATGCAAACTTTATACAAATATCACAATTATCTAGAACCTAATCCAGGAATGAAACTATTATATTATACTGTAGTACAATGGCAAAGAAGAAAACAACTATACCAAACCTTTGCTTGCTGCAGGTATTTATATTGACTAGATAGGAACATCAGAATAAATTATATATCCTTACAAAATAAAAATTCTGAATAATAATTTTATGACTCAAAAAATTCTAAAAAATTATTTTAAAAAAGAATATTAAACATGCTGCTTATAAAACAGGTGTAAAACTAATTTCACTCAACAAAAATGAATGGTTCCATTCTTTGTGTATTGATTACAGTCAGTTCTTCTGAGCATCCAACTGTTACATTACAGTACTTTTTCTTCACAAAACGTTCTAAGGAAAAAGTATATCAAAAGTATATCAGCAGGTCTTAATGGAAAGTCAGGAATGTTATGCAAATATAAATTTATATTGCAGTTAGTATCCAATTCATTGGTCATTATTTCCAGTCTGCAGTTTTATAGAAAACACTGCAGCTAAAATGCAGGCCTGTCTATGTGAAATGGATATTTTATTGAAGTTCACATTAAGGCTCCTTTGCTGAATCCTTTGAGACTGTAAGCTTTTCATTTATCACTTCAGTTATGAATGCTTATCCATCCGATTTCCTATAATTTAATAATCTGTGTTGCTTTCAGGAATAATGTCTATTGTGGTGGTTTGTAAGTTTATGTATTTGTTGTTTGATTATGTATTAATTTTCAATATTTATAAGACAGAAAGAAAAAGTAATTCAAGCAATTAGCACATAAAAATAACTCTGACAGAACTAAATGATTGTTCTGTTGAAACGCACCTTGGAAGCTGTATTTTGAACTCTTGGAGTTGCTATAGGGTTGAGATAGAAAACTTGTTTTGTTTGAGGTTGCGGGGGATGGGATTCAACCTTTGAAAAGAACAAAAATACATTCACTTTGGTTAAAAGCTCATAAGATATATTTAAATATTTTCTATCATTGGTCATTATAGTTATTTGTGCCTCAGGACTCTGATTTTGTTAACCTTATGCAAATTATGTTCCTTTGTGTTTATGTTCTCTGTTTTGGTCCTTGGCTTTAGTGTCTTTGTTCTTAGTTAACGATGTCTGTGCCTAATTTGTATTTATGTCCTGTGTTCCTTGGTTGGTGTTAGATGTTCCCTGTTTTAACCCCTATTCTTTTGTCTTGAGTTTCATTTGAACTTGAAAGCTGCATGGTAGACCATCAATCATGACACAATTTATGCATATAGTAACAACAGTATGATTAAACTGCAAAAGGCCATACATCACACAAAACTATTAACTCATACCTCATAATTCTATCAATAAATTAGTGGCACTAAAATGAAAAGTACCATCAGGATCGTTTTTACCATGAGAGTCAAAATTCTTACACATATTTTTAGTGCAGGGGTTCCTGAACTTTTCAGCTCACGACCCCCAAAATAACCGTGCCAGTGACTCGTGACCCCCACTATCCTCGGAAGTGGTTAAAAT
>JAODKF010000044.1:1828202-1841096 GCA_026779585.1 Mormyrus proboscirostris | reverse complement strand
AACTATTAACTACTAGTTTTTATCTTTTGTTAGTTATGGATAAAATGTTAATATAAAATGTTAAAATGTTGATAAAATGTTATTTCTAATAGTTTCAAAAAAATTATTTGTTTTCTTGAAAATCATCTCACGACCCCTCCTCAATGTCTCACGACCCCCCAGAGGGTCGCGACCCCTACTTTGGGAAGCACTGTTTCAGTGTAAGCATGCCCCAGAGCTCCACAATTCTGAATGACAGTCATTGCTCACTTTCTCATTGTTACTCTCTGATCATTCTTCTTTAGCAAAGTGATATTTACTCATGTCACAGATGCCACTTTCTACATTTCAAGGCTCTACATTACAGAATATAAAGTTCACTGGTAAGAGAAAACACTCGCATGCATTGCTTCTTCAGATATCAAGACAGTACCTTAGCAAATAAAAACACACACACACACACACATCAAATAGCAAATGGCAATGCAAAAACAATGAAATGGCTACAAAATCATGTAGTGAGGACCACAAATACTGTGATGATAATTATACAATGGTATTTGCATACACGTACTACAACATTTGCAATTACGGTGAAACAATGGGAAATGATGTTCTGCTTCACAAGTGATATTATAATGTGGGGATTGCACTTGCTGCTTTGAAAATGTTATTTGCTATTTGAGAAATATGCCAAAGCTATTGAGAAAAACTGTAAAGGATTTAAAAAGAAAATGACAAACTCAGACACAAAAATGTGCATGTCCTGTCATTCATCCCACTACAATTTATGCAATATACACTTGCATCATTCTAATAGATTGCATCTAGTGGTTAACACAGCAATCAATTACATATATTGTTTTGGGTGTAAATTATTTCACGGGTAAACTGTATAATCCATTTTTACCAACAAGAATTAAGCAACTGATAATTATGCCAAATGATGACAACTACAGTATTTGTATATATGCACTAAAACATTGGCAATTTGTAGAAAATAATGAGAAATGTGTTTCATGGTGTGAGGATTACGCCATGATTGTTTTGCAATCGTTATTCGCCATTTGAGAAATGCACCAAGGCGTTCGAAAAAAAAAAAAAAAAAAAATTTAAACGGAAGAGATAAATATCTTTAATGTGCAACTTACCCTGACAAAACTGGCAGGAAACCATCCCTCTTCTTCATCAATCTGCCCCCACCACCAGTCCTTGTTAGATGCATCCAAAACTTTGATGACGTCCCCAGCCTTAAACGCCAACTCCCGGTCAGCCATGGTGACATGATCCCATACTGCTTCAGCATTAATGACTGAACCTCCGCTAATCAGCTGGATGAGACAGGAAGACAGAAACTGATGCTTTGAATTGAAATCTAGCTTCTTGTCCATTGAACAAGATCCCCTGATGTTCTGCCTCATAATGAACTGCTCTCTGTGATCCAGTTTAATGATAATAAAAAAAAGAAAAACATTATCTTTACAGATTTGTCTTTTTAGGGGAAACAATCAGTGTTAAAAAAGGCTATTGTTTTATGAACTGATTGATATATAAAAAAAAACACAAAAAACACAGACAATAATAGAGTCTGTAGAATGGAACATTATAAATGTAGACATTGTTTTTCTTGCTTAATTATGTTTTGGTAACCATAAGGCATCAAGCTTATACCAGAATTATAATCAACATAACTATAATTAACTGTGCAGCGCAAAAACAGCATACAATATGCAAAAAAAAGACTTCAATATTATTATGGAACTGACCATGAGCAAAACATGCCAAGATGCCAGACTGCTACTGGTTATTACTGCTGCTCTAACCTGCTTAACAACTATGACCCAAGGAATTTTATTTTTATATCAGTTGATATAGATAATTATCACTATATAATTCAAGTAATTATTTCTTTACTTCAAGGCTCCATCTCCCATTAAAATTCCCCTAGGATTCCCCTTAAAAGATCCAGAACATGAAAAAGATGACAAATTAAATGAAAGCAAACCGAAATCTAATTTGAATAAATAAATCATACAAAAACAAACTGTGTCATTGGGCATAACGCTAGAGAACACTGACAATCTGGATTGTTGCTGGGCTTATTCTCTGACTGCCATGCTGCTGGTTCAAGGGTTGGGGTTTAACTTTGCTGGTCGTTTATTGCTCCAATCCCATTTTTAACCAGTACGGGATGTCATTTGTCCCATGCTTCTTCAGATTAAAAGTGGAAACCCCAATTGCTGGTGTTTGTAACTCTAAGCACTTGCATTCTGCCTGGCATATTGGATAGTAATGCTTCAAGTGGTGAAATATGTATTTCCAGTTATAGTTTTTACATGTTTTCAGCAATTTACAATGTACAGCACTAGCCTGTGTTTGCTGGACTTTCAATGGCCCAGGTACTGCCATTCCACCAACATCTCTTTAACATTCTATTTATCCAAAACATCTCTTTTTAAAAAACGATGTTGCGGTTGCAACGCTATCACTATTTTCAATAAGTCAGTAAGTCGCCCAGGCTTAACTACAACCCATCGTTCGACAACGCTACCTACTGAGCCACCTTGGAACCCTTTATTACTTATTTAAGCAACTAGTCCAGGAAAAATTCAAACCAGAAGCAAACATCGAATCCAAAATGGAAAACAAAGCTGATTCCAATATCTGACATGGCCAATAGCGGTTCAAATATAATCAGTTATAATAAAATATAATACATTTTCAAAATCGTTTTTTTACTAGATGATAACTGTCCAAAAAAATGTAAAACTGAAAGCCCATAACAGAAAGCTGAGTAATACGATTTGGTACATATACCTTCCATCCACATTCCAACCACTTCTTATCTGGTACAGGGTCCTGGAATGTATCCCAAGCACCCTAGGGCACATGCAGAGGTTCACCCTACCAGTCCAGCATAGGGCATACATGTAATTTCAAGATACCAAAACACCTAAATGCATAAAATGCAGGGGAAGCCCAGGATACCCAAAGGAAATCCATGTTATGCAGAAAGAACACAGAAACTGCATACAGAGAGTAGAAGCAGAGAGTTAACCCTGGAGTTAGCAGCCTGCAGGCAACAGGCCCGTCCTCTGAGCCACCACTAGACATTTTAAAAATAAAAAAAAAAATAGAGGTCATAAATCAGAGCACAACTTTTGCATTCCCAGAGTCATACAACAGACTGACACCAATAACCATAAGTAATCAGCAAATGATAAAAGCTTTTCCTGGAAAGCCATAAACCATAACCAGATGCATATGTACTGGAAATTAATATTATTCAGAGGAAGATACAGTACAAGATGTTACATTTATAGATGATGTATATATATAATTTTAAAAAGTGCTGTAGTGAAAAATCATATACTATTACAACATGCTATTAATTCCACACAATATAAAAGCAAAAGAATTAAATTGTGCATTGTAACTGTAATGCAGCCCCCAAAGTGTGTTTTACTGTAAATGTTTATGTTTTAAATGTTTTTAAATAAGTAGTTAGGCTGAGGTTATTTTATTATGAAAGACTGGTTCCCTGAGTACTCTGTGAAGGAAGATGAGTATTGCTTTATAATAGAAATAGCATCTCTTTACAATGGCTGCTTCTTAAAATTGCTATACTATGCTAGACATACGTGCTGGGATATTTTTTTAAGCTGAACATCCAAGTGCCTCTGAGATATGACCTGATCCTGAGTGATCCTTCTCGAACTTTCAAAATATTTCAAAACACCCATTTCAATCTGTGACATGATGTAAACTGCTTGAAGTTTATTATCGCATTAATCATTTTAAAGGTGCACTCTCTGAAAGAGCAAATGCGGAGAGAATAAGTGGGACCTAAGAATTCACTACCCATTCAACATTGTACATCACTGATATTTTTAATGCTTACGGGTCACTAATTTATTTAACCTAATAGATTTTTTAACGTTTGGGTTTTGATCTAGATTCAATATTTGATACAGATATCACATCAGCACATACAGCTGTATGATCGTTAAGGTAAGATTTAAAATTTTCATACCTCTAAATCAGTCAGTGACGCTCCAGAAAAAAAAATCCCACAACTCAGTGGGATACAGATGATAAACAGCAGTCATTAAATCTCGTCATAGATACTGAAGACTTAAGACAATGCTTTGACTTGGTCGGTTTCGGACATTGACTTCACTTCACTTTAGTGCCGCTTGAAAGTAAATCTATGTTCACGGTATACTGAGGTTCTGTGTCATTTTTCCATCCATTGTTTCCTCCTGGAAACATGCCCATTACACAATTCTGCAACTGAGCCCAATGATAAGAATGGTTTTCCTGCCTTAACTCTGTGTTCTGGCTTGACTTACTGCAATTGAAATAGCATCACATTTCTTTCACCAGACTTTATAGGCCTACTATTCGCCGGATTTTCATTCTCACCGCCATGTGCTTCAGGGTTACTTAAAAAAGTAATTTAAAAACACGGTCATATTCATGTTTGTGCCATAACCGAGCTATCCCATTTGAACAATTAGATTTTTTTTTTCTCATTGTAACCACTAAATGCCAATAAATTGAATGATATATTGTAAACAGATCTAAATGTTACATAATTTCCCATTAACGTTTTCAGTCGACTGTCCTTTAAGAATTATTAAATATCTTTAGAATGGTAGCGAAATTCTTCCTTGATCTGTACCTTTATAGAACGTTTTCCTCATTTTTATGATTGCAACAGTGGGCTATTACAAATTCATCCATCTATGAACACAGAAAAACAGAACCACGCACTTTTTCACTAAAGATGGAAGTCCCCGAAACTCATACACACAGAGCTGAGAGTGGGAACTAAGCCCATCACCCTGGATCTTTGACGTTACAATTCTCTGCACCAACTCACTGCACTGCTAAGACGTTAACATTTAAAATATAATTACTAGACAGGTAGGTTAATTAAGGAAATATATGAGTTTCTACATTAACATGGAAACGCCATATTACCTGTTATTTAATATATACAGTGAAAACCTACTGTGGGAGTTTCCTCAATTTTCATTAAAAATTATCATTTCATCCTAAACTTAATTTATGACATGCAGAGTAAAGGTCTTTTTCAACCAATTTTTCAGCATCATTTTACTAGAGGGGTCACAAATAAGTTACTATTCTGGCGTAAGTCATGTTCTTCAGGAATAGTCAGGACCTGCTTTCTCAAAAATGTCTGTCACCCTCTACTACATGTACCTACAAAATAAGCAAAATGCAAACATGCACATCACAGAAGTCCCCTCTATACCTCTGCCTCCGTTCACAATCCTTATGCAAATCTTCAGTTTCTTCAGTTCAAAAACTAGAATTTGCCACAAAGTTAATTCAATTCAATTCACTTTATCCACAAGGGGCAATTAAAAAGTTACACCCTAAACCAAACACTATGTTAGTGAGAAGTGCATAACCTCAGCTACACATGTTGTATATTTCTCACCATTGTTCATGAAAATTCTGATCATAGCAACTGAAAAGAACTAACAATTTACTCAAAAAAACTATAGTTTAAAATTGACTTAAAAAAATAATCATTATCAGTGTTCCCTTAAAACTTTCAGGTGCCTCTGAGATCATAATACGAATGCCAGTCACGCTAATGGGCAGAATTCCCTAGGTTATTATCAATATAATCAAAACCAATCTGCTAAATGTGTAAAAGCGCATAGAACTATGAAATCTGTGGAAATATATCCATGACAGAAAACTATACAAAGTGATCCAACGTTACATTTATGTGTGTTGCTTTCAACAAAAGCATCTGTTAAATACTGATGAGGAAAAATCCAAATTGTAACTGTTGCCTGACTTACTAAATGTAATAATAATGTAATAATAACCATGCATACATGGTTGATTTCAGATATTATTCTGTTTGATTTGAAGTATAATTGTATTTATCAGAAATATCAATCCTATGCTAAGAAAATCCAGCAATGTGGCAAACATAATCCTGGAGTTAATGTTAAAACTGTTATTCATATCTATATATTTACACCTATATTTCATTCATAATTAGGTTTTAGGGAAAAAAGCCAAGGGAAGACTGGAAATAAATTACAATTCTTGTTCCAGGATAAGTAACTTATAAACCCCGTTTGTCTTAATTCTAATTCTTTTTAAGTTCTTAACTTTTAGTGTGAATGCAAGTGACAAACTGGGCAAATTTTAAAGAATTCTGATATATGTTATGTAGATGCTGGGATTGGCTTCAGCTTCCGCGACCCAAATGGATAAAGCGGTATAGATGATGGATGGATGGATGGATGGATAAATCACCTTTCAGCTAATGTTATCAGCTGTCGATCTAGAACATACTGTACCGTAAAACACAACAAGGCAGGCAAGAACTTATCGTGCTTAAACTTGTCAGCTTCACAGCATAAGAGGGGAACAGGATAATTGTATTTAGTATTGCAATTAGTTAAGCTAATTCCATCAGATGTATTTTGTTTTACAATACTTACTAAGAAGGATATAACAATCTGCTGATTAAGTTTTTTTGTTTTTTTTCTGGTATTTTCCTCTCCATTTTTACTGATGCTGAGTTATGCATTAAAAAATGTTCAGTATTGCAGTTTCTAGCTGAGCCCTTTGCCTGTGTCTGACAAAACATATTATGCAATATGTGCATGTTCTGACACTGAAGGCCAATCAAACTTGTTCAGTTTCACAACCAGAGGAAGAGTATAACTTATTGAGTTTGCTCAGATTGCAATGACAAAAGCATTCATGGTTTACTTGAATAGTTACAGAAAATACTACTTCCTTAAAAGGGTGCAGGTCAACATTCTGAAATTTCATCAAATTTCATCAAAACAGAAAAGCAAACCTATCAATAAATAAAGATAGCCTTAGAGATTAATGTGTAATAATTGTTATAAAACATAAGATGTTCCTACAACAAAGCAAGTTTTAAATACGCCTATTAAAACAGTCATACAGCTGCATTTTGTATGTTTTTTTTAATAAAAGTGACTCAAAATGTCTCATACGCCACTTACGGGATATTCTTAGCCCACGTTACTCCATACGCAGGTACCACCAATGGTGCCTAGATTTCTCTGTTTTGCCATGACAACCTGCCATTAGATAACGCGCTAACAACAACACACTAGATAGATAGATAGATAATTTATAAACTAAACTCACAAATGAAGTTCTATGTATGGTATAAAGTCATACTTCGGGATACAGCAATTGCAAGTGGAAAAAAAAAACACTAGGTAGACTTGCATATAATGCAATCATGCAACTACGGTAATAAATTATAATTACGATAACAAACAGCATTAAATCACCCAATAAAGAAAATGCTCCATAAAATTAAAAACACAACGTAGAGGTTGTGTCATCTACAGTGATATCAAAATAATGTATGCGGGCAAGAAATTAAGCTCGCCCACTAGCCTGAGACGAGTGATTTACACGAAGGACCGGCACAAAACACTGAACGCTAGCCCGATAGGCACTGGCTAGAATCAAATGTCTGTCGCACTACATTTACACTGAAGTAGCCAAGTTGGCTATATCAAAAACTAAGTTCTACCCGTGTATGTATGTCATGTTATGTGGCCCATTAAAAAAATACCCAACAACGCGGCTTATTGTAGCGTTAGTATATATCTATGAAAAACAGTAACTAATATTAAGTTTGCAATTCGCAAGTCAGGGAAATCCGAAACACACATATGTTCAAAAATGAATAATCGAAATAAAAGCTACTGTGGTGATATTAATAGCAAAAACATATGGATTTTCTAAATTATTAAGAAAATACCAATGGTTTCATAGCGATGGCTCTTTATACCTACCGATGGTTCTTTAAATGCTATTATCGGTTTATTTTTTTACTTAAGTGTACGAAAAACATTTATTATAAGGGCATAGTTATAAAAAAAAAACACCGGTAATTTGCAAGTGTATTACCAGCCGAGATAAATATTTTTTTAACCCGATATTTTTAAAAATGCAAAGGAAGATAGGGTGTCAAATGCTAAGACGTAGCTCAAAATACATTCAAACATTATATTATCCCAGCATAATGACCGTCATCAGCACCTACGCTCACAGACAAGTTAAAGGACAAGACACGACAAAAGATTTATGGACAGATATAAAATACCAACGTCATTAATATCACTGTCTGGCCATGTCGGAGTACTGGGTGTCCCCGCTGTTTGTACGCGCACTTGCTCCCTCGCTCCAATGTATAATTGTGATATGTATCTCTGTGCAGGCGGGCCAGCAAGCGGCTCAATAGAAAATCCTTTAACGAGCACTCAAGAAGAACATTAACATGACGTTCACAAGCACCAGCACCACGATCACTGCGAATATAACCACCGTTTGTGCGTCCAAGGTCATGGTGCAATGCAGGAGGCTGTAATATTCACGATGTTGGGCAGGCACATTGTTCTCAGTTGTTAGCCTAGGTCCTGTGTGACTGTCCATGCACCCAGCATTATAATAATGAATATATATAGTGAGTAAAACCGACAGCCTTCCCTTTCGCATAAGCTTCTCTTCTCACTCTTTCTTATTGTAGCCCGTGTGTAAAGTTCGCCAACGAAGCATCGTCATCCTCACCATCATCATCACCAGATTCAGTACCGTTATTTTTCTCTTCTAGTCTAAAGCCAGCCACCGCTGATTTTTTTCCCCTCGCCGAATCCGTAGATATACTGAGTGAGTCCGCTCATGCACTATTCCTGACGCTGGAGTAAGAGACCGCTGCTGCATCTTCCAGGATGTAGCGGCGAGCGGCAGCCGAGGCGGCCCTCCATGCATGCTAATCAGCGGCCGCTAGCTCGGAAGCGGGGGGATTCGGCCGTCAATCAAAAAGAGGGGGAGTTTGCACAGTTTCGCTGTGAATTTTTAACCATCGAGCTCTCAAGCACTATACAGGAAATCGGAATAATAATATCGAGAAGAATGCTGTACCAAAATCGTATTATTATTCCATTAATGCAGTGATATGTTTTTCTTGCAGTGATATACATTCTCTTGACAGCACTTCCAGACAATTTCCAGATTTTGAATATACTGCCAGAAAATTACAATTACTATAATTGTGATATGCTTTAGTGTAAATTTACGTTCAGATTTTTTCTCCTAATGTATCGTTTATGCTTATGGTCTGGCAAACATTTTTCACGTAGGCTTAAACTCTGAAATTTGAAACTGGTGAGAAAGGACAAATTGTAATGATGAAAAACCACAAGAATTTTGATTCAGAATGTTTGTATTAGATTGCACGATGGTCACCAGGCAGTGATCTATGGCAGGGTATTTCAGTGTACTGTACGTTTCTGCGGATACTCTGGGGGTCCGTAGAAACATATACAGTATTGCAAATACCGTACCAAAATAATATTGGTTTGCGCAACGTTTTTCAGGGGAACCCAGCATCTCCCGAGTCACGGATGATGATGACTTCTAATGCAATAAAAGTGATGTCCCTAAGCGGAAGAGAAAGGTGCTTGTACGTTCAATGTGTTTTTTTCTCATTATTAGTTTGTTCATTTAAACGTAACTTTATGGTTGAACTAATTTTTTTTACAGTTTAAGCTATATAAATGAATTACACTGAAGCAACTTTATCTCGTGTGATCCATTACTTAAAATATTTTAAGTTGATTCAACATTTCCAGCATTTTATTCTTACCAGTGTGGTGTTCTAATTTAAGTACGACTGGAGATTTATGATGTATAAGAGCTACAATAGTGGACAATATTGTAGCAGTAAATGAAAAACCATCAATCTAATGGTTTTTGGGGCAAAATATTTAGCATGCATTTTAATAGACCTTTACATTAGAGCAAGTTGTTATTCTGAGATAAAGTTACAGCTAACAGACTATTAATAAAATATCAAGGAATGAAGTTACAGTATTTTAAATACCTAAATCGGTGAATGTCATCACACCATCAACCAAAATTATGTAATATATAAGTAATCGTTTAAAGAATTTAATTTGCAAATCGATTACAATCTGGTGTATGTTGTATTGCAATTCAATTGCATTTTTATAGGTCGTTTGTGGTATTTATTTAGAGTGGTTACGGGAAATATGTCGAGTAGAGTGTCAGGGATCCCGTTCTAATGACGGAGCACGGTGCTGTCCTCCATACCGGCGTTCTAATGACGGAGTACGGTGCTATCCTCCATACCGGCGTTCTGCAGATGCAAAACTGAAAACAGTTGCCACCCCCTCAGCAGATGCTCTGGGATTGCTCAACTGAAAGCATTCTCATAAATGCAAATCTACCATATTTCTGTATTACTAAGGATTTGTCCAGTAAATGGCTGTGATTTTGTCGTTACATTTTTTCAATAAATATTTTAGCTGTAATAAATTAGCTGATATAAAGGAAAAATATTTTTATAATAAAGTGTCTGAAACATTCTGCAATTTAAGTTACCCATCAGGTAACTTTTTTCTGTGATTCAGGTTTCGTCGGATGACCTTGGATGTGTGGAACACCATGACCTTTACAATATTCCAAGATGGTTACTTTTCTACAGATACCACCTGCTCCCATAATTTGCAGTTCTGGTCAGCAGAACATGTGTGGCTTTTCTGTCCTCTCATGGGTATTATTTATTTAATAAAAAATTACATTCATTTTGCCGTAAAATATAAATATGAAATTTTAAATAAGAATAATTTGTAGTCTGTGCAAGATACACCTTCAAACCTTGCGCACGAGACACAGTTTTAGCTGAAGACATTATGAAGATAGATTTCTGTGGCCTCCTTCCTTTCTGCAATTTCACTGCCGCCTCCATGTGACATTTAAACAATAAAGGTCACATCAGAAATTCTAAGTGTTGTTTAAGAATGGAAATGTTAATACTTTTGTGAATATTGTACATCAATCAATAATTTAGTGAATCAATATGAAACAATGATCAGTGGGGACAGTCAAGAATAGTGAATGATTTCCATAGATGCTGATGAAATTAAAAGTGCAATAAATATTAAACTATGAGCAACAGTTTTGAAACACAACTGAAATATACGTAATGCTTTTGTTTCTGGCCTTTAAGGGCTGCTCTGGTTCTTTTCAGTAACTAGATGCTGTCAGCATGACAACAGCGTATTCCCCAGATCACCCCATCACCCCCTCCCTCATCAAATCCCTATTCTTCCAACACATCCCTGCCTCTATTTCTCGCCCCCCTTACATTAGGATTAGCCATTATCAAAGTGTTCATACCGTTGATGCCTATTACCGTACTATATGGCATTTAGACAGTATTTTCAAAAGCAGTTACTCCAGCAAAGTAATTCCAGCATAACCCCTAACTGATACGATGTTCCCGGGAAGTTTGAAACAGATCCGTATCCTTTCATATTCATAGCATGCATTCTGCAGCCTCCGATTCAGCCCTCTGTTGCTACCTATCACTACTGTTTCAATTTGGGTGTAGTTTGTCTCAGAATTTTATCTGGTCCAGATCCTCACCTCTCCATTATGTCTGCAAAAGGTTGAAAAAGATCTGACACAAACACATTGTGTTATCACAGCAATGGAATCACTTGTCTGAAACGCCCTCTTTTTGCTATCACTGTGTGGGGATACTTCCATTTCGGCTCAGTCTGGCTCAAAATGTGGGACGGGTTTCCAGATAACAGTGACTCTTACCATATTACAAACACTCTAAAGGTATATGTTATGAACGTAAAAATAAAATACAAAATTAACAAATTAATCGTAAATGTGATTTTTGCTGATTGGTTGCACAGACCCAGTCTATTTTATTTTTATTTGTCCTATAACACACCAATATGTGTGCATGTCATTGATGCACGGACGAGAAACGGCACAATAGCTGAAAGAAAAGAGAATGTAAGAGAATGTCACATGTGCTTCAGTATTGATACTAAAGACTATTCCAGGTGCTTTTTTGGGGGAAAATATATTAGATAAATATGTAAATGAACCTGCAGTGCTGATTCGTATCAACCTCATGAACTGAAGTTTTAATATACTGTGACACTGGCACATTCAGAGATGTCTGTGCATTCCAGGGGTGTCGGAAACAGGGGAAAACACATAATTTGTTCTTTATCTGTCATTATGAATTTGCGCATTACTTGGCATTGCTGCACATTCAGAGCCAGAGGTAACCTGACGATGATTGTAGTCGTGCTTCAGACAAAATCATTTTATCAAAAGGGTCAGATATTTTTTAGTTAAGCGATGTTTGGTTATGAACTACGTTAGTCTTGTTTTAAACAAGCAGTATGAGCCGACAACAGGGATAAGAGACAGCTAAAAGAGGCTCAGACCAACCTTACGAAAGAATATCTTAAGGAACACATACTTAAGAACATTTCGGAAAACATGTCGGAGCGTTAACAGCAAATTTATGAATGAAGTAGTGTTAAGAAGGTTACAGGAAACCTGGACTTGTTCACTTCCGGATCTTCGCTCACACATTGTGTCAGCAAACTTTAAAAAAACATCAGTTAGTAATGCTGTTCGGTGTGTCGTAGGGGAAGGTGTGGAAAGCCCAACTCTTTTTCCTTAACCAGCGCGGCCAATTTGGGCTCCTGTAAGCAGGGACAATCAGGTGATGAGCCAGAAATTATGACAAGTAGGCTCAAGTTTTATGACAATAACACGAAATATATCAATTACTTAAAAACGGCAGAGGGAGTAGAGCTTCTTCAATTTGAATGTTATAATGAGGTTTAGTTCCAATCAGAACAAAGAAGGTCATTCTTGCACACCATCTCAACCGGCGACCTGTTGGAGAGAGAGAGTGGAGCCAGGAAGCTCATACCTCATCATGCCACCGATCCGCCATGACCCACTGGATTCAGTTATGTCCACCAGTGAAGGTATCAGCCATGCCGCACCGGGCAGTGCCGC
>JAODKF010000044.1:1807530-1828102 GCA_026779585.1 Mormyrus proboscirostris | reverse complement strand
TGCCGCACCGGGCAGTGCCGCCACACCAAGTGGAGGCGGCATCTGGGTGCAGACCAGGCTTTGTACAGAATCACAGGGTAGGATAACTTGGTAAATATAATGCAGATGAAAGCAATACTGCATACGATACAAAGTTATCCAAAACAAAACTGGGCACCTGGCAAACCAAGAAGAGAAGGTTGGGGAGTAGGAGGACCAGAAAGTGATGGAAAAACGGCCATTGAGGGCTGAGCATGTATGTGGGAGCTCCTTCAGGGCAAATGGAATAGCAGCCCCAGCAGCCGCTTCATGAAACTGGCGTGAGGAGACAGCAGGGTGAGCAAGTCCCTGGAGTAACTGGCCCAATGTTGGGATCATTCCGCAGACCAAGAGGTTTTAACTGGCAAACTGCTGAGCATCTCCCCCCCCCCGGTAAAGTGTCTTTTAAATCATGTGTCAGGAAAAAGACAAGAGGAAAATCAACTGATGCCACAGAACATGGAAAGCATCATGTTGAATAGTGCAAAGTCCAAAAATCCATTTTTGAACAGGTTTATTCAATAAAACTGAAGTATAAAATAAATCCCAATCTGCTCAACATATACAAACACATTTTCTTAACAGGAAAAAATGCTATAAATGATACAAGAACTCAATTACAGCAAGAATGGTCTTAAAGTCAAGCATGAGAAACTGATATGGAAAAATTTTAATTCACTCTTCAAATTAAGAGCAGCAATAAGTCCTCCCACACCAATTGCAGATTTACCAGACAAGAGAAAATAAAATCTAAATAAAATTGTACTTTATTACACACATTCATTCAACAGTGTTATGTTCTAATGTATTTGGTACAATTGCAGTTAAGGTTCTTGCCAGCAGGCTGCGCACAGCCAGTGTTTTGGGATATTTCAATGCATTTCAAAACACTGGTTGTTTAAAATGTAACAATTTTAGTATCTTCAAAACAATTTTTCTCTCTTTAATGGGGGGTTGAGTTCTTTACCTTTTGTTTCAGAGGTTTCTCATAACACTAATTTTAGGAAGGGCAGCAGAGAACCTTAGATAGTACAAGCAGGAGGATCGACACCCATATAATGTACCACTACGAAGAAAGCACCTACAGGATGCCCCGTAAGCAGAATCCACAGAATTACCGTGAAAGAAAAACTGCTACATTTAAGAATCAAACATGTCACATATTAATGGAAATCCACCACTGGTTCAGACCGGAAATGCTACTCAAAACTGAATGAACAACAATCATTTGCCAGCGCCTTTAAAACTCCCATCAGTGATGTGTGACAGCCCTGCAAGCAATGCAACTCAAAGCATAGCAATCCAGGAATCACGCTGAAGTACTTGCACATTTCACCTATACGGCTTTCCTCATGAACTGTCCAAATCAGTGACATAAAAATACAACTCTGATTCCTACATTTGAAGAGCAATGCCCACGGCCCTGTTTAACTAAGGCAGTGATCTAATTCCCACTGGCACCAAGGAAGCTCACAGAGCAGCCTCAATTAGCTGATTACTAATCAAGGGCAGGAGTGATACTTGCCTCCATTTCTCATATGTTTTAATCTAAGGTGTTGAGTATTTCTGATGTGACTCACAAAAACATGCTGCATATGATTCCAAAAGCAATTAATGGTGTAAACAACCTAAAAAGCATTGCTGATGAATATATTAATATGGGTATATACTGGCAAAAATTTAGAAAGCTTCCGTATTTGGCAGATTCTACATCCTTGAAGAAATAATAAATAGACAAATATATTTAAATATATGTGCTTCTAAATATACGACAGTGGTAAGACTAAGAAAACTGAGCATGAAAGTCCCTAATCAAAGTGCTTACTTACCCATTACAGGGGCTAAATTATCACAATTTTAAAATAACCTTTAACCAAGGAGCTACCCAAGGCATTTAATTAACACCCCTTAAGGTGACATACTGTCCAAATACATGGTAAAATAAAGGATTTATCCACATGACCCAGATCAGCACAACCAGGTGAAAGATGGATAGACTGTTGTTTATTAACAACTGCTGTTTAATTGAATACATTCTGTTTTATAATAAGGTGTAGTTTCATTCAAAGTTACGAATAGATAACAAAATCATAATTAAATAGTCCTACCTATTTGATACAGCTGTCTACAGTAGGTCAATTTTTTTTTCATACCAAAAATATTTTATTTTATGGCTTATAAACAAACAATTTAATGGTTTATGAACATATAAGTCCAATAACTTTTATTTGTATTTTTGAATACTTGGCCACAGTCTGTGAATGATATAGATTAATGTAGATTGTGAATGATTTGTGGGAACCAAAAATCAGGAAAAATTGCTTTAGTCAAGTAAGTCAAGAATAGTTAAGAATGTTGACTTCACAATAGCCTGGGAAACAGTAGGCTAGTTACTTAAAACTCACACAACTACTACAGATTTCATTATTTAATTAAAAAAAAGGTAGTCTTGTTATTAGTGTACAACGTTTATTCCACCAGACTGTTTCAAAATATGTTATATAACATATTTTGAATGCATTAATCATTTAAGTCTGAATATATGAAATACAGCAGTTTGTTAACGTTAAAGTCCTCATGACTTTTTCTTCGTATACCCATCAAAATCCCAAACAAATTTTGCTCTATATAATTTAATCCCACTCTGATATGAATCCCTTTAAATTCCCTTCACTATTTATTGTGACACCCAGATATTCTATTTCTAACTGGATATAATGATATCAGTCCGGTTGCTAGGTTCCATGCCAAGCTTATAGTCTCATTACACCAGTTGGAAAAATACTTGTTTGAGTTATATAATGAATTGAATAAGAACTAATTTACAAAATAATTACAATGATGTGGTCTAAGCATAAACAAAAAATGTAGACATTTAAAAAATTATATCCAGGCAAAGGGAACAAATAATAGAATTTTATTGTATTTTATAATATTTTTGCCGTCACTATTATACTTACCTCATGACCTTGTATTGGATAATTGGTTGGAAAATTGATGTGATCTTGGCATATTCTGAAAGGGCTAACAAAGCTAAGGATATTAAATAGCATTTCATAACAATTTAATATTTATATATAATATATTGCAATAAAAAAAAGTATTATACTTTAACTAATGAAAAATATGATTCACAATAGTCTATTAAATTGTATAACTTGTCCATCAGGTAGTCTGTTGTTTCACATTGAGATAGTTGCAGTGATATCAGTGTGACCATTTGAAATGACATTTTTTGACATCCACCTTGTAACATTCTAAATGGTCTGCAAAGCTAGATTTCGTGTTGTGCCTACAGTGGGGCACTGATATGGTGATTCTGACTAATAAACATAACCGGCATACAGTATTTTTGTCTAATATCGCCTGTGCTGGCAGTGAAACTTGCCGGCACTGATTAGCAGAATAAGGTTACGTCGCTTTTTATTCCGTGGAAAACAAAATCAAGAAGAATGAGCACAGATCCATGCCACCTGGCTGGATTGATTAAGTGTAGTTTCAGACACAACAAAGACTCAAAGCATTCAGGGCAAAATCACATTTATTAACTTTCGTATGTCAAGGTGATCCTTCCAATACTTCTAGAAATTGTACAGGTTGATGAATGTGGGACGAGTACAAATTAGATGGGCGGAGCAAGTGACAGGGCTGTCCAGGGAATACAATGCTGTCGACAGCCCCTTTTTCTATTTCAACTGATTAAGTTAATTAAGTGATAATATTTAACTGTCACATACACACTGGCACAGAGTGGGGAAGCAGGCACAGGAGTCAGAGGATTCGGGTAAACACGGGGTTTATTTCGTATAGACACACTCATGACCACGGAACGATGTCAATGTTCGGACTGGGGAAATATTCACAGACACTCACTTAAATATACAGAGTTAATTAACACAACTAGAAACAGCTGATCAAAAGGATTCCAAACGAGGTAAACAAGGGGGTGTGGCACACAGGAGGATCGGAATAATCAGGGCGTGACATTAAGAAATACATGTAATGGCTGGGATGCCCCCAAGCAGAGGTTTCGGATCCAAAACGGTGTTTCTCTTGCCATCCAACAAGATATCAGTAACTTTTGAGAGAACAGAAAAAAATTCCTGACGATTTTTATTGCGTGACGCTCGCTCCATGTGACCTAATGTGGCATTTTTAGCAAATACTCAGGTCTACCTACTCAGCATTCACAGCGAGCGATATATTACGATAAAATGATTCTGTCTGACAGGTATTTGTGTGCATGATTAGACCAATAAGATGAAAAGTGCCGTTGTCATTTGGTCTTAGTAATGCCACGGGTGTTTAAAAACTGATTAAATATATGTGGTTGAGCCTGCAGCGTGATTTTTGCCCAGTACTTGAAGTTGGGAAAAACAGGTGTAAAAATAGGTACTGCCTTTGTGATTCAGTACCAGGTGCCAGTACTCCCACTGTTATTCAGTACCAGGTGGAGGTACTCCCCTTGATATTCAGTACCAGGTGCCAGTACTTTCTTGTTGTTCAGTACCAACAGATATTCAGAGGTGCTAGTATTGTGAAGAGTAAAACAAAGAGGTGCTGGTACTGGGGAGTACCGACCCACTTCAAGCACTGATGTTGTCACTTTAGCGAATTGTTCCGGGACTGGGCCACCCAAGCTATGATTTCTGGCTCCTCAACCTGGAATCCATAACAGCCCAACCATGTTCTGCTGCCAATATAAACAGCTTGGTGGCGAGGATCAGTGCTCAGTCTTCTTGATTCCTAGTGTAAGTAGACTTTACTTGCTACAGCTGTGAACCATGCCCTCTCACAGTAAGCCTTCAATTCCATTCTCCCACCCCGTGACCAATCACCTGCACCCTGGCCAAAAAAAAAAAAAAAAATCCGGGAAAAAAAAGATGCATCATCTGGCTACTCAATCCTGAATACTCCCAACTCAAACAACAACTTCAACATTTCTTCAAGTCAGTAATGATTGTTCTTGCTAAACTGTCTTCTGCAGCCTTGGCCAGGCTGCTGAAGTCCCGGGATTGAAATTAGTCCTCTGTCATTTTTTTTCCCTTTTTCAGTGAGATTTCTACGATAAAATTAAATCTCTGCCTCTACATCTCTGCAGGTCGCCATTTTTCCAAATTCACTCATGGTAACACAACATCCACGCCTTACTAACACAGCATCACATAAGGCTTGGCAAAGCACTGGTCCAAAAAAGATTATCATAGACCAGGGGTATTCAACTAAAATTCTAAGACATCCCGTTAGAGAAAATTTCAAAGATCATAATGGAATAATATAGATTTGCCTTAAGATTTCTTAAAAGTGTGTGTCACACCACATGCTCGAGATCTGGCAACCCTGAAAATGTACATTTTTTGTTTAACCTGAGTTGATTTATATAACAAATAACATTACTGTAGTTGTTAAAAAGCGGAAATTTCAACAAACATGAATTCACCAATAAACTACATCTCTTTATCCAACATGTTATATAATACATACTGTGTATGAAAACTTTTCAGCTGTATGATTTCAGGACAGATCAGCCACTCTGTTAGGAACATTACGGCTTTTTGGTTGCTTGGCGGACAAAGGCGTTTGACGTTCATTGGCGTGGGAAACGGCGGTTCTAGTGCTAAACCGCTACCGAAAAGATTACAAAAGTTGCGCCGGTTAAAATAGAAGCGTCCCGTCAGGTTTTAAATGATAATTCTCTGTCTACCCTATAAAATTCCGGTTCCCCATATATAGCACTAGACTGCCCATCTGGCATACAGGGCATTTTCCTGGGGGGCTAATGAGTTTGTGGGACCCTCCTCCTATTTAGCAAAATGTCTTGGGGGGGCCCCAAAGTCCAAGGACGTTTTTACTCCCTGTCTAGACCTGCCTACCTGACCCATTTTAATTTGTTTATTTTACTGTCATTCTGCACTACTGTACATCAAGGGCATTCTCATGGGCTCAGAGAATCTTTTGAGCTCTGTGAGATTACTGTAGCCCCATTCTTTTTTATTCAAACAGTTTATGCAAAAACTGCAAGAAAATAGAATTATCACCAGTAACACAGTTTAGAATTGTTACACTTTATTTTTATTACACTGTTCCACTCTATCGGGGTATTCCACTGCCTCTGTCACTAACTAGGAGCTTTTGCAGTCACCGACAGAGCCTGCCGTGCAGCAGCTTGAGAGTATACAGGCTGCATGTGTCCCAGATGCTGGGACAGATTCTCTGTTGCAGGAAGCCCCTTGCATGATCCTCTTCTGGCACCCTGCTCTAACTCATACACCCATGTAGTCAGTTCAGAATGCTATGATGCTTATCCTGACTGGTGCTTGGGTTTTCTGTTGCCGTGTTCCTCACACCAGACCTGTGAGTGTTTGACAGAATAGGCAAAGGTATCCTACGTGATCTCTTATTACAAGGAGGGCCCTGGCCTCAACTGCAACCATCTGGGAGTGACGGAGCCTGGAGGTTGGACTTGTTCCTAGAGCAATTTGGGGATGAGCAGATGGTAAGTTCGTTCTTGCCTGCTGTCACTGCATCAGGAGCATGATTTCCCAGCTGACTATTCAGTACAATTCAGCAGTGAGTAGGTCCAATGAACTTTCCCTGGTCACTGGCTATTAGCAGGATTTGTCGAACTCCTTAGGAAATTTAAGAGTTTTTGTGAGCACAGATCAGAGGCATGGTCCTCACCAGCCTCCCACAAATGTCTTTCAGAGGTTCCAACAGGAGATCCGTAATCTCCAGGTGAAAAAATGTTTACCCAGATACCTCACAACCCAATTGTCCGCATTCTGAGATTCATAACCCTCACGTTTGGTGGACCACTGGAAAATCAATTGTTTGGAGACAAATCTGCCTGAATACACTGAACTGGACTCACACTTGGCACAAGTAGCATGTAAAGTCCTTCCAGAGGGAAGAAAATGACCATCCTTGCCCCCAATCAAAACCTCTTCAGTAGAGTGCTGCAACCTGCATTGACCTTATGATTGTACCGTTGACCTAATGCCCTCCACAACACTCTGCGTCGGCATATGTTCCACCTCTCTGATTCTGATAGTTAGCCAATGGTGACGAATGACACTTTACTACTGGCATTGCAACAACCAGGCCATACAGTCTGTGAAGCAATTTCCTTCGGGATTAATAAAGTTTTCTGATTCTGAGAATCAGTGTTGTGTTAGCATCAAATGCAATCTGAATTAGCATTAGCTTGCGTAAAATTGCATTGTGAATCCATTCCCTTCAGCTGTCCTGTAGCCATGTAGGAGGTTGGAAAGTTTCAAGTTTTGAATGATCAAGAATGCATCAATACATCACGGTATGCAATGCTATTAAAAATGAATAATTATTGGCTTTGGTGAGGATATGTACCTCCCAGTGTTTCATTTGGCTTCATTCATCCCTCCAAAAACACAGGGGTGTTGAGCATGTAAGTACATTAAATGTAATAAATACATAAATAATTGTTTAATATTTATGCAAATAAATTAAAGCACTTAAGTGGAGAGGATGAGGAACGATATCAGACTATTCAGTGAGGGGACATACGGGGAGGACGGCAGGGTTCGTGTGTGTGTGATGTCCTGTGTATAGGTGACACAGAAACTCAAGATTAACAAAATGTTCTTTTCCTAGTTGCCTATTAAAGAACTATACATGGACCATCTGGAAAAGCAATTAAAATGTTATTTGCAGATGGAGTATATTCGTATTGGACTCAAATTACTGTGATTGTAAATACAATTTCTTGCTACCCGGTCGCCCAGAGGAGGATGGGGTCCCCTTCTGAGTGTAGGTTACCCTCAAGGTTTCTTCCTGCCAGAGGGAGTTTTTCCTTGCCACTGTCACCACAGGCTTGCTTGGTGGGGTTCTGACCCGTTGAATGTAAAGTGCCTTGTGACAATGACTGTTGTTAAAAGCGCTATATGTAAATAAAATTGAATTGAATTGAATTTTTTAAAAAGAAAAATTAGAAAATGAACTGCCGGAATACCAGTTAAAGGTGGAAGATTCTTTGTTGCTGTGAAATGACCAAAAACGTTTGCGTGTGCCATTTTTATGTGCAGGCGATAAACAACACATGAATGAAACTGTTGTGAATTTCATTTTATTTTATTTGTCGTGGTAAGATTATTCACACTGATGTCCCTGAGAACTCTGCCATCTGTGAGGTCTGCGAGGTACAGCGGCTGTTCTTCCTCTGGCTCAATGTGTGGTACAGCGGGATGGAACTCTTGCCTTTTTGTGACCATATTGTGCAGTACTACACGTATCATAGTAATTCAATTCAATTTTTATTGTCATTGACACAATGTGTGGGCACATGAGCAAATGAAAAGAGAGTTGTGGCTTCAACAATACATGGAAGACATAGGGGGACAAGTGAGGCGGAGGAAGTGAATATATATAGATTATACGTTACGTAAGGAATATACATAGATTATACGTTATGTACATTACACATATGCATTACATGCACATACATACGTGAATTAGACATACGTTGCCTGCATTATACATAAGTTATCCAGACATACAAAAATTTAACTGTACAGGCTAGATTCTCATATTAACACATATTAATTCTTAATCTTATTAGATGTGCATTGTTTTTCATGAGTGAGTGTGTGTTATTCCTCTAGGTCAGGTCCTCGCTGATGTGCTCCCCAAGAAAGGTAAAGTTTGGTACACTCTCCACTTTGATATGGGGGGATGGTAGCAGCCTTTGGACTTCCCGAAGTCTACAATCAGCCCCTTCGTCTTCTGCACATTGAGAAAGAGACCGATGGAGGCGCATCATGTCGTGAGGCACCGGACCTCATCCCTGTAGGCCATCTCATCATCGTTAGTGATCTGGCCTTTCGATCGTGGTATCGTCTGCAGATTTTGTTTTCGTACTGGAGCGGCGAATTGCCAGGCAGTCATGGGTAAAGAGGGAGTGGAGGAGGGACACAGTCTTGAGGTGCACCAGTGCAGAGGGTCCATGGTGGAGGACATGTGATTGCCTAGCTTCACCAACCAAGGTCTGTTGGTAAGGAAGTCCAGGGTCCGGTTACAGAGGGAGGGACTAAGATCGAGTGGGAGGAGTTTAATCATTTGCTTTGAGGGGATGATGGTGTTGAAGGTGGAGCCGTAATCAATGAACAACATCCATGTGTAAGTGTTATGTTCCAGATGGGTCAGGGCTGAGTGCAGGGCAGTGGCAATCCTCTGTATACTGTGAGTATTGTGTAAATATACATGGAAAAACTGAGTAATTCAAAAAACTGAGAAACTGGGGAAAAAAATTTTTAAAAAGTAAGAGTAGCACAGAGTACTCAAAACAATTATCACCCAAAGCTCAGCTACTTCAGGTCAAAGTTATTTCACTTGCTATGTAGCAAGTATTGATCAGTTACCTCCACCCATCTGTTTCTCAACCATCTTCCAACCATTTAACCTGGTCTGGGTCACAGGCTACTTAAAGTTTACAGGCCAAAAAATAAATACAGAATTTTAAAACAGAAAAGCTCAGTTTCACATATAAAGATTAATACTTCATTGCAAGGTAAAGTTAAGGTTAAGGTTAATTATTAAGGTTTTTATTAGACAAGGAATTAGTTTTGTAAGTAACAATGTTGCTATTCTGCCCAATCAGTTTTTCTCCGGAAAGAATTAAAATGCCAACAGACCCCTGGAGGCAGAGTTCTTAAGATAGCAGGTGAATCTGATATGAGAACAAAGGTTAATTAAGTTAAGGTTGCTTCTGCATATTTGACATGAAATTTCTTTTCTAGAACCTGTGGCCAGAAAATTGAATGTGACCATTGAAGTGAAGTGTAAAGAATAAAGTAGCCAACCTGCAAATGCCAAATGTACTTTGCATTTCTCATTTTCTTTTTTATAAATGTTTGGTTATGCTTTATATTAACTGCACCTTCATAAAGCAGTCATTATACATTAACTTTGATATTGTGTTTGGGGCGGCACCAACCCGTTTGTAAGTTTAAGATGTATAAAAGCACCACATAAACACTGCATCAAGTCTTTGACTTTGTCAGGAACCTCTATTTAAAATAAAATAAAAAAAAAGATTCACTACATTACAAATGCTCTGGTCAAGATTATTGCAGTTCTGGTATTGGAGTTGGCACCGAGCCGTTTTTAAGTTTAAAATGCATAAAAGCACATCGGTTTGTGTACTGCATCAAGGATTTTTGACTTTATCAAGAATCTCAATTTAAACAAAATTAATTAGATCAAAATCAAGGCAAGGCATGTCCATACATGCAAGGCTAGATAAGACCAATCCAGTTTATTTATATAATTTGAGGTTTATTTTACCATTATTTATTTGAAGAGGATATTAAGGTATAATTATGTGCTTCTTATGAATGCTCTATAAATGCATTATGTAGGGGCACTGAATGTTCTATGAATGCATTATAAAGGCATCATGAAGGTGCAGTTAATGTAAAGCGCTACCAAATATTCCTATTCCTTTCCCAGAATACCAGTGCATTAATAATGTTATTATTCAAACATTCAAAAAAAAAAAAAAAAAAAAAGTACATCACGTTTGGACATTTTCTGAACTACCAGACAGGTTTTACGTGGTTTAGCACATCAGCTTTGATTAAGTGAAAATCTAATTTTGTTTATGGAGTTCCTAAGCTTTTTCAGAGTTGTAATACAGCAGGATTCCCCAATTACAGACCAGGAGGGCTAGAAACCAATACAGTTTGCTCACACACCTACTAAACCTAGGGCCTGTATCAGGAAGCAGGATTTCTTGCTTAGCCAAATAAGTTATCTAGCCAAGCAATAAATCCTGCTTTGTGAGACAGGCCACTGCTAATTAGCAGATTATTTGAGCAGGGAAATCTGCAAACCGTGTTGGATTCTGCCCCTAGGGAACCCGATATAGTACAGCATAGCAAATTTATTGAGACACTTATTCTGTCAGGTTAACATACATATAAATATAGTACTAACTTTTATAGACTGATCGCAGAAACCAAGCACAGCTTAAGGCCAGTATAGAATTTAAAATTGGTACTGCATTTGAATTTGAAATGAACTCTGGCTGCACATAATACAACCACAGATTTTAAGAATCGTTCAGACAAAGACAGAATCCAAAAAACCAGCAAAGGAAATCTGGAGCAAACAGTAATGACAAGGAATCCAGAAGATCCTATGAATAAAACTACCACCAAAGAAAAACAGGACCTCATACCGTGTCAAAATTCAGAGGCTGCATCCTTCAAAAAGTCTACAAAAGAGTAGCCTTTGTGGGCTGCATTCCTCAAAGGTAGAACACAAAGGATTGTTAAATGGGACACTGGCCTACGGGTAATTTCCTATTTGCGTCACCCACGGTTCCCACCTTGATCCTTGAGTCACAAAGCGCTGCTCCAATCGCCTAGCTGGGACACACCCACTTCTGTGCAATGAATCTTGGGATATGTTGGGCTGTGAAAGATCCACTGGGTGCATCCTTTGCAACTCAGCAAAAGAAGGATGCATTTCTAGAGCACATTTGAGGGAGCCTTCAAAATGGGACAGCTTTGTTGCACCACTGTGCCACATTTGGTGACCGGATACAGCCTTAGAAGGATGCAACCTCTGAATTCAGTCACACCCACTGTTTCGTGAGGGATAGTTAAATAGTCACTGGACCAGGTGAGGACTATTGTACTAAATGAGGTAATTAAGCTCAGGTGTTCTTCATTTTCCGGCTCCAATCCTTTTCTCCCTATATATGCTTCCCCTGGGATCTATTTTTAATAAGCATGGAATTTCCTTCCGCTGTTATGCTGATGACACACAAATCTATCTGCTGCTGAAGCAAAAAGAACAAAGTAACTTGAATGGTTTTATGAACTATTGAGATATATAAAACCTGAATGCCACAAAACCTCCTTCACCTTAATGAAAACAAAACAGATTTTTTTTTTTTACTGTGTTGATACCCCCGGCAGTATCTGTGGTTCTCTAGTTACAGCAAACCCACTTGAAAAAATCTGGGTAAATTATATCCTTTTTACCTTCAATAAGCAAATTGGTGTAGCTGTTAAATCCACCTTTATTCACCTACAGACACTAGCCAAGGGCAAACCTTTTTTTTAGTGACATTAAGAAAATGACCTGTGCTTCTC
The DNA here is from genome assembly GCA_026779585.1 of Mormyrus proboscirostris. Taxonomy (NCBI): domain Eukaryota; kingdom Metazoa; phylum Chordata; class Actinopteri; order Osteoglossiformes; family Mormyridae; genus Mormyrus; species Mormyrus proboscirostris. The sequence continues at coordinate 1,815,950 of JAODKF010000044.1, read as the reverse complement.
ACTTTACTGTTGTGGTCCCCTCTCTCTCTGTCTCTCTGTCACCTGCGGATGGTCCAGAGTTTGTACATGTAAGCATAATCATATTTTTCCCCACCCTGGTCTCTTTCCATTGGCTCCCAATCCATTTTATAACTGATATTAATATTGTTGAACGGATTGATATTAAGTCCTTGAATGGATTGTCTTCACCCAATATCTCTGATCTCTTGTATACCAGCTAGGTCACACAGGTCTTCTGAATGTCTTGAATGTCCTAAGATCGTGATTAGAAAAAAAGTGGGTGAATGCTCCTTACAAATACCCAAGTTAAGGTCACACATATACACACTTAAGGTCACACACATACACATACACACTTCAGTAACTCCAATCAGCCTCAGCATGTCTTTGGACTGTGGGGGGGGAAAGAACCCCAGGATGACATGGGGAGAACAAGCAAACTCCACACACGTAACCCAGGCAGAGACTCGAACCTGGGTCACAGAGGTGTGAGGTAACAGTGCTAACCATCACACCACCATGCTGCCCCTGTTTATGAAAATATAAAATGTAAAGCATTTGTGCTGTAAAAGTTAAATTCTGAGCAATAAATACAATTTACAGGCAATATAAAATATAAATTCTACTAAACAGGTGGAGGGAAGATTTACAGTAAGGAATTACAATTATGGAACATATACCCTTTAGTAGTTTCATACTGCAATAAATCATAAAATATTCAAAAGATGTTACTTTAAAAATGTGGATCAGGGGCTTCATGAAACACAAAGAATATTCACAAGAGACCCCTGTGCAGGCTTCTTCATGCACTAATGGTACACGGTCCATAGCTTTGGTCAAAAGTTTGAATAGTTGCAAAACCCCTGCTGTCGATAATTATATAGCTAAAAGTTCTGTCAGGAGGAAAAATTAGACTTTTCTTCAATACTCCTCAACTAATAATCTCTGTTTGCGGTTTGCAGGCTGGGTCTGCAAATGCACCTTTAAACAGAATGAGGAAATATAGCTGTTTAACTTTAAATGCTGAAACAGACTAAACATCCATATGTGATTAAATTGACACGCATGAATAGAAGTACCATGTTTCTGCGAGATGTTTTAAGCATGGAGTGTGGCTTTGCTTTGGGTCTTGCTGATTGGTCTGGTTAGGCACTGCTGCACAGAATTAATACAAAAACAAGATTCATTTGCCCTTGAAGGTCTGTGCTGGTGTGATAATGTTTAATGCCAAATAGTTTATCATCAACCCCTGATTTTCATTATGATCTTGTAACAAGACCAGTAAGAATATTAATTGATATGGTTACATTGCATGTCCTTATTATCCGATAATATAGAATGCTTTGTTTCATTTCTCCCCCATAAAAACAGAGTAAGTCAAGAATAAATACATTAGTGTTTTTACTGTCCATTAAAAACTAAATCAGAAGACTATAACATCCCAAACAGTTGATCCACTGCAGTACCCAAGTTATGTACTTTGCTGACTTGCATACAAGGAATTTTATTATTATTATTATTATTATTATTATTATCATTAATAATATAATAATAATAATAATAATAATAATGTCACGATTTCCAGGCGAGCAGCAGCCCAAAAAGCAGGCAGGCAGCGATACGGGTAACAGGGTTTAGTCAGTCCAGGGAAACGAACATGAGACATTACAATGGCGAATCAGGGGAATACAGACTGAGACACGGACTAAATACACATGACAAGCTGAACTGAACAACTGGTGAGTACAATCAGGAATTAACACGAGGTAATGAGGTGGGCGTGGCACACACGAGGATCGGACGGAGCTGGGCGTGACAAATAATAATAATAATAATTTTTGCATTTGCATAGATTTCCTCCTGCAGTTAAAGTAAAAGGTATTGCTACTGCCCATAGAGTTTTGGGCAGCATATTGATACAAAATACCCTACGTGTAAGTGCATCAAAATTAACTATAAAATACAGTCACCGAGGTAAGTATCAAAACAAACTACAGTATTTTGTATTTAAGAAATGCATTTCGCATACATTTCAGCCTGTTTCTTCACAAGCACACTGAATCAAACGGCCAAGTGTATAAGAGCAACATTTTTTCACTGCTTAATGAGGCATTACAAATGTGACACCAAAGAAAAGGTCAAATATTCTGAAGCTAGCGTCTTAAATATATCTCTACTACTCACGGGAGCACTCAGATAATGGTAAGTCAATTGAATGAAACAGTAATAATAACAAACTCAGAGTGGTTTCCTTTTTTTGTAAATAACATACTTACTGTACAAACAGCTCTGGAAAAAAATTAAGAGACAACTGCAAAGTTTTTACTTTCTCAATTTATGGGTCTGACTGTATAAAATATACATTCTTCTGTGTTTCATTGCTGAAGGGCTTCTTCCTTGCTTTATGGGACTTCAGTCCTGTTTCTAGGAGCCTGATACGTTGTTCTTGTGTACTGCAGTCTTCCAAATATTGAGCCTGAAAGCTGCCTGCCGCTCTGTGTAGCCTCCCATCAGCAGAACCAGGATTAAACCAGGATTTGACAATGCAGATTCTTAAAGAATATGGAGTGGTGTCTTAATTTTTTCCAGAGCTGTATGTGTTTCTTTACTTAAGAATGAACCAACCTATTAGCCAGTCATACTGCTTCTGCCCTCTTGTCTGCTCTGTGTTGGGGTCAGGAAGCTCCTCCACACGCACACTGGACAGCAACAGGTTAACATAATGTGTTACTTGATACTGTATTAATAGGCATTTTTTCCCAACTACTTCATAATTACAGTCAGAAAACTTGGAAGGAAAAAATCCAGACGGACTTCAAATGGAAATGGGTTTCAAAGCCACATTCCATGTGGGAAAAATTATGGCTTTAAGTCAAACGTCAGGACCTGCCTTGTCAGCCTGTCATGTTCCTGTTTGGCCAGGTGAGATATATGTGCCTTTGTTCATATGGACACCTGACTGTCGTTTAAAGGAGGATTTTGTGTTTGAGCAAATGTGTGTTTATTATTATAACCTGTGATCATATAAAATACACACTCATTGGCCACTTCATTAAGTACAATTTACTAAAGCCAGGTTGGCTTATTGCTTCATAACTGTCTTAATTTTTCATGCCTGTCACAACCGGGCAAGGAGGACTGTGTTTCACTTATAGACATAGGGGGACTGACCTGAGCAAGAACTTGAAACAAAAGGGACCAGTAGGGGATTAAACAAAGGCAGGTAGACCAACCAAAATTAACAAAAGCTAGATTACAATACAAGCAATGGGGAACATGCAAGAACTACAAGCAGGTTCAACACCTACAATAACCAACAACAGAACTGGGCACAGGCACACACACGTATAAACTGAGCTCCCAGTATTGGCAAGAAGCACATCACCAGAGGACTTTGTATTATGAAAGAACCTATCATGGGACAGGATGACCCGAAGTTTTGAAAGAAGTGGTGTGATATTTTGAACAAATGTTCCCTTGACCTTGTGATATTAGTCATCGAGAATCAAAATAAGAGACTGGCTGCGGTCTGTCAAGAAATTATTAATCAGGAGACACAGCTCTAGATCAAGTTCTCCTCTGCCTAAATCAAGGAACTGTTGGAGAAGTTAGAGACCACCTTGCAAGCCTACAAAATGGAGGCAAAGCAGAAAAAATAGATACCAGAGGGACACCCTGAATTGCCGTAATGATAATGTCTACCCTTGGCTTCAAGGCAAACAATGAAGGAGAGCACAACATCAGCAAAAAGCGCCAAGTAATATCTCCTCAGGTGAGGTTAGGACTGATACCGTTTAGTCCTGTTCTACACATTTTTTATGACCTTGGTGTGGATTGGCCACACAGGGACAATCAACAGAACATCAAGACACTAGATACAGTGGTGGAAGAAAACCTGCAAGAACCTGGTGACAAAGGACTGATTCAACGTCATAAATATTTCTTTGAAACATCTAAGTGATGATCAGTTGTGTGTACAGATACTCCTCACTTAACAATCTACCTGTTTAACAACCACCCGGACTTAGACGAGCTTTCTGACCAGTTGGTATTGTACACTGTAGAAGAACGTTGCCCTTGTAAATGTTTGTCCTGTTACGACTTTAAAGGTGAATGCATACTTGCAATTCAGTTATGTGCATCCCTGTTTATAAATAATCTAAAAATGTATGAATGGTGCAAAGGCGACCATTATAACAATATCTAAAGATGGCTGAGACAAACCCACTACCAGTAGCCTACAGTATGCGTGAAATATAAGTCAGGGGCGGCTCTTCGCTTATCAAACAATTCACTTAATGACCTAGTTGTCGAAACAGAACTTGATCATTAAGTGAGGAGTGTCTGACCTTTGTAACTGCCAAACGAAAGGATCCCTTTACTATGTAAGATGAGTTGTTCAAATTTAAAAGGTTTTCAGCTTTCAGAAAAATAAAACATTGAGGGAGTTAATGTCTGATGATGATATTGTCATAAAACCTGCCGATAAAGGGCAGCACCACTGTGATTCAGGACCTGCCACAATGAAATAGAGAGGCAGCATAAGGATGTTACTGCATAGAAGTGCCTTCTTTTTGATCCTACTCTTATTTAGCAATGGGATAAAGTCCAAATTAAAGATGGCGTGATGCGATAAAGTCACTGACAAAAACGAGTTTAACTAACTGATCCAGAAACATACAGTGAGACGAGGAATTTAAACTTTGTCTGAAATTGACGAAAGTTTGGACAATCCACCAGACTGCCCGATTGTATCTAGGAATCAGTCTATAAAATGAGCCACTCAATTAGTTCATTATCATATAAAACACTTGGTCTATCGCCTGCCATCTTTTCTCAAGGACATGACTGAAGTTTTATATAAATTGAATGATTTTAAAGAGGTGCATTTGGAAGTGTTTTTATGCACAATGGATGTCACAGGTCTCTCTACAAATATTCCACATAAAGCAGGATCATTTTTTTGTAGACTATTACCTACAGAGGATGTGTAATTTAACATCTGTTGCTTGTTGTCGCTCATTAGTCTGTCTGTCCATCAGCCCCAGTCCGGTCACTGAAGTCAGTCGTCCTGTTGCCTGTGTTCTCCCGGTGATAGAATTATTGTTTTGACCCCTCGTGGTCCTGTTTATTTCCCTCGCTCCTGTTGATAACCCCAATAAAACAACTAAAAATAGACCTAAAACACACAATACCATTTATTTTGGTAGCCAATAAGCTTATTTTACCTTAAATAAAATCTATTTCTCCCAGACCTTGGAATTCCTCTACAAATGGTTGTTTCCACAAATCCCCCTTTGGAAATAGACCCAGACCCGGTTGTAAAACTTCAATAAATGTAAATGCTTTTATTTACACAAAACTGGAGTTTGTATTATTACAGACTACTGTAGATGCAGGTAGGCCTTTCCCAACATCCCCAGCCTAATACAAACAGAGAGTGTTAGTAACATTGGATAATGACCTACATGAAACAATTAAGCCAGTACAAAAGTAATGTGTAGCAGACAAACCAAATGTTCTTTCAACGATGGTATATGCAGGCTTCCATTGAATCTGCGCTATAGGTGCTCCATCACTGCTCTGTCCATTGACACCTTCGTTTTGCAAGGCACAACAACATGCCACATTCTGATTTTTTCATTTCATTTACTCACGGCATCCTTACCAAAAAATATTTTATGTTCCAGAATAAATACTTTTTGCAAATTCAGGGTGCAGTGAGGTGTTCACCTATGGCCCCAAAATAAGCCAATTTGTTTATGGGTAACTTTGAAGAGAATTTCATTGATTCGGTCGATTCTTTTTGTCAGTATGTAAAAGGTGTGGTACCAATACATTGATGATGTCTTTTTCTTGTGGAGTGACTTGGAAGACCAGCTGAAGCAGTCCCATGAATATGTTAATACTAGATTTTAGTGTTATATCATCTTAACCAACTTGGTATACCACCATTTACTGGAAGGAAACAGACAGAAATGCTCTCCTGGATTTCATTCCACACCTTTAAAATGCAGTTTACCATACAACCAGCTGCTAAGGGTGCGATGCATTTGTGACAGAGATGTGTTTGAGATGCAAGCTGGGGAATTACGTCAGAGATTCTTGAGCAGAGGTTATAGTAATGTATTAATTCAGGATTGTTTAAATTGAGTATATAACATTCAATGCTCTAACGGCTCCGATACCACTGTGACATTAATTTCTACTTAAAAGCAAATTTCGAATCCTCTGAAAAATATTGTGTGGCACCATTGGCATAATCCTAAGCAGTGACCCAAATGTCGGACAAGCTTTCCGGGATCTGCCATGTTTTTGCTATAAAAGAGTTTCAAATTAGAAAGACCTGCTCATTCACTCTTGTTCCCCACGCCCTGAACATCATTTGTCCTTCAGGATACCAGAGGGTAACTTCAAATGCCATAATTGTGTTGTTTGCAATAACATGCTCACAGAAAAATGCTGTGTACATTCCTATTCAAATAAATCTTTTAAGATGAAGCGTAGAGTCACATGTTTATCTACATTTGTTGTGTACTTACTGTCATGCCCTTGTGGGTTATATTATGTCAGAAAAACATCAACTCAAAACCAGAATCTGTGAACACAAATGTGCCATTAGGAAAAGAAGAGAGTCATCACCATTGGCCTGACATTTTAATAGCTGGCTGTAACAGTAATTCTTTGCCATTTATGGGTTAACAGATCATTGTCCCATCCTCCAGAGGTGGAAAACACCTTCTTATAGGGGAGACTTGGTATATTTTCAACCTAAGTACAGTTATATCCGAATGGGATGAATGAAGACATCTGTATTACCTGTTTTTTGTGATATCAATTCTTTGTATGTCACATGGTATACATATTATTGGTTACTTATGCTATATTTTGTATATTATTACGATAATCAAGTGTAATATCACTTATTAGAGATGTGGTCTAGTGATGTCCCATAAGACACTTGTTGTGTTACAATTGGCTGGCCAGCAGGAGTGTCTCTTTTAAAATTGGATGTGTACATTGTCAGTAGCAGACTGAAGAAGGCATTATGCTGAAAAACGATCTGTGCGGAGGCATTGAGTAATAAAGTCGTATTATGCAAAGGGAAACCTCATTTGTTACGTTATTTATTGTTTTTTGCAGTCCAGCATTTTTATATAGTAGGCGTAAAGTCATTAGGAGTGAAGCCTGTTTTTCTGTATTTTACATATACACACTTGAAACAAGGGCTAAATAATGAACAGTTGTGAGCCACAGACAATGAACTTAACACTAGGAGGCACAAGGAACAAGGATACAAAGCATCATTACAAAACTCACTACAAATTTGGACAACAAACGGAGACAAAATGAACGAAAGCAGTAATACAAACAAGTTAAAACTAAACTGAATTCTGGGACAGAAAACACAAAACATTAAGCACGATTGAAGTTGGCCTCTAGTGAGCCTTCAACCTACGACCCATGCTCAAGAAATAATCATGATATGAGTTTTGTGATATGGCACATTATCCTGTTGGAAGTAGCCAATAGAAGCTGGGGACACTGCGGTCATATAGGTATGGGCATGGTAGGCAACAATACTCAGAGAAGCTGTGCCAAGAAAATATCCCCCACACCATTACACCAGCAGCAGCAGCAGCAGCCTGAATTGCTGATACTGTACAAGGCGGGATGGATCCATGCTGTCACATTGTTTACACTAAACCACTAATTTACCATCTCGGTGTCACAGCAAAAATCGAGGCTCATCTGGACAATTTTGGAGAGACTGTGCTCACTGTAATCTCAGTTTCCTGTTCTTAGCTGACCCGGCGTGGTCTTCTGCTGCTGTAGCCCATCTGATACAAGGTTCATTGTGTTTTGCATTCCGAGATGATCTTCTGCATACTCTGGTTGTAATGAGTGGTAATTTGAGTTACTGTTATGTTTCTATCACCGTGGACCAGTCTGGCCATTTTTGCCTCATCGCATTGGTGATATTTTCTTTTTTTTTTAACTTTACTGTAGTATAGTATATTTGTAGCATGTAGAAATGCAGTTGTGTGGTATGGCAACTAGAAACCTCTGTTTTCCACTGGAGTTCAGTTATTAGTGGAAAGTACACTATATTGCCAGAAGTATTGGTACACCCCTCCAAATCATTGCATTCAGGTTTTCCAGATACTTCCATAGTCACAGGTGTATAAAATCAAGTACCCAGGCATGCAGACTGCTTCTACAAACATTGTCAAAAGGGTCGCTCTCAAAAGGAGCTCAGTGGATTCTATGTGATGCCGTGATAGGATGCCAGCTGTCCAATAAGTCCATTTGTGAAAATTTTTCGCTACAAAATATTCCACGGTCAACTGTTAGTGGTATTATAACAAAGTGGAAGCAATTGGGAACAACAGCAACTCAGCCACGGAGTGGTAGGTCAT
>JAODKF010000044.1:1762900-1803820 GCA_026779585.1 Mormyrus proboscirostris | reverse complement strand
GTGGCTCATCAGAAGCCAGGTAGGATAGGAAACCTACTGGATAGTAGCTCTCCAGGACCGGAGTTGGAGACCCCTGACTTAGACCATGTACTGTATGTTAAGGAGTAACGAAAATGGTACAATGGCAAAAATTTTCAAGAAATATACAAATCAGGCCATTCCAGATTGTTTTCAGTATGAGCTTTATCTTGTCAAGCTTGGCTAAGGTTTTCCCCCAGTTCACTTGACTGTGAAACAGAGCTGCACTTATGGGACTACAGGTGTGAATTAGTAATAGTGCTATAACCTGGTACAAAGCATCTCTTCTTTTTTTTGAGGTTAATGTAGTTTGTACATTGTCCCTGTTCAAATAAATAAACAAACAAACAAACAAACAGACTGTATTCAATCTCTGTTGATTTTTTATTTTATTTTGGTTGTGAATATTTCTTGAAAAACTGCAGATAGTTTTGCAAGCACAACAACAAAACCATACGGATCCTGTTCCATTTTTATTATTTTTAACTGATCTCAACACTGGAGCTCTACACAGAGTCAGCAATTTCTGGATTAGATGGTTTCCATAGCAACTGCAATGTCTGCTGGCATGGGAAAAGCTTCTAGTTTTCTCAGATGAAATCCACCTGTTCATTGATATAATGGAGGAAAATTCACTAAAATGACTCTTCACATAAAAAAAGATTGTTGCTGCAACAAATTAGTCAGTATCTTACAGACATCAGTGGTAATATTTTGCTAAACAAAATTAATAGCAATATTATAAATTATGTGTGAAATAAGAAGTTAGAATTAAATGCATAATTAAAAAATGAAAATAAGTTTAATGTGAATGTAACATACTGTTTTAATTGCAACCAGCAGCCCTAGTTTCTTTAACATACATTATATTCTAACAAGGTATTCGTAGTAAACTGTCCTGACAAAACTGTTCACTTATTGTTATTCCTCATGTGTACGTCTGTTTCAACAGCACCTTTCAATGCTGTTCAAATACAGAACCATTTTCCCCCAAAAACCCAAAAAATGACGAAAAGGTGTAACAATGCTATCCAGATATCCATACAGAATCAATAATTAATATTTGATTCGTAGTAGCTAAAGTGTAATTTTGGGTGTAATTCAGTTCCTTCCACTTTTGGTTACACCACATGGTCATATTGGTCACATTAAATGTTAAGAGACTGTATGATGTTCAGTGATTGGTCAAAAAACCCATAGATATACAAAACACATACAATTCAAGAAAGATCTTATTATTAGTAAGATCCAAACAGTTTGATAGAAGAAACGTTTCATAGGCAGTGCAGTGGTTAGTACTGTTGCCTCACACCTCTGGGGCCTGGGATTGAGTCTCCGCCATGGTTCTGTCTGTGGAGTTTGCAGGTTCTCCCCGTGTCATCGTGGGGTTTCCTATGGGTACTCGGCTTTCCCCCCACTGTCCAAAAAGGTGTTTTTTTTTCCAGATTTGAAAGATACGCGCTGACCATCTACATGCCACCTGGGGTTGGCACCATGTTGTTCTGCAATGTTACTTCCAGCTCCTGAATGTTTTTCAAAATTAAATTCCCAAAATAGGCTTTTCTGAATAGTTGCACCAAATGGTTTTTCATAGAATGAACATCTCCAAACAAAATTAAACATTAAACCAAAAACTAGGAACACAAATGTGAGGGCCATTAACAACACTACAAACACTGTGAGATACTGGGAATGTAGGCAAGACAGAACATAATAAAACTAGACACAAGCAGGGTAAACCTGAGTAAAGGTATCAACAAAGATTGAAACTAAAATACATGAATACAATAACAGAATCAAAGGCACCAAAAAATATAAAAAAACATCACGGGGGAATTGCTTTGTTCAGAGCCACCTCTTTATCCACATGTCAGTCCAGGGAACAGGAAAACACATTACGAGCTAAAATCAAGGGACACTACAGGGACACAGAACAGGATGGGCAGCGACACCAGCTGGCCAAACAGGAATATGACAGACAAAGCTAAAATGGATGTGGACAACAGCCAGCATTCACTGTGGCACTAGTGCTGTGTGGTGTTTTGGTATGTTGGTGATGTCATGCCGTGAACGGAGGTGCAGGCCCAGGTGTGGCATAGCGGCAGCAACTATGGTGACAGATTGACTTCAGGGGTTCACTTGAACAACAAAATAAAACTAAAGACTTGCCAGCACAGAAATTAAAAATAAATTTTTACTTAAAGAAAAAAATCACAAAGCAAACAAAAAAATTGGACACTATTACAGATTTACCCACACTTTCCCATTAACGAAAGAAAAGTTTGTGATTCTTCTCCCTTCACAGACAAAAAAAGAGGGCTTGGTTTTGCATGCTACAATTTACAATGGTTACAAATTAAACTTTTCAATGTACATAAAAGAAGGCTAAATACAAAAATAAATTAGAACAATTCTACAGGTAAAATCTAATTTCTTTCCACCAGCTATGACACTGTTGTGGTCGTGATCCGACAAGCAGGAAGACAGAGGAGTGGAGCCGTCAATACAGGCAAAAGGGGTTTATTGGGGAATCCAAAGAACAGCGACAGACTAACATTAATGACAGATCTGGGAAAAACGGACTCAGATGCGGACTAAATTCACAGGACAAGCCAAAAATAACAGGCAACAGGTGATAACAATTGGGGAGTAACACAAGGTAATGAGGGGGGCGTGGCACACAGGAGGATTGGACGAGTCTCACAAGACAGGAAACGCAGACAGGCAGACCAGGAAGGGAGACAGAGGCGGAACACCAACAGGCGGAACGAAAGGGCCAGGAGTGAACGGAGGAACCAGAGGGGGACGAGGAGCAGAGACAGGAGGGACAAAGGGACAAGGGGGGAACAGGCAGGAGGACAGAACGCCAAAAGACGGTGGACAACGGGGAGCCCAAGGGAGCCACGGCAGGCAACGGGCAGCAGCTGAAGGGGCCGTAGGAAATGGGGAGGCAAAAGCAGGAGGGGACCACGAAGGGAACGAGGAGGAAGATGGAGGCGGCACCGGGAGAGGCGAAGAGGAAGGCAGAGGAGTTGAGGAGGGGGAAGCCGCAGCAGGCAACGGCACAGTCAAAGCCGGGGAAGGCGACTGAGGAGTCGAGGCAGGGGGACCCAGAGGCGGCTGACGAGGAACCGCCGGCGGATGACAAGTCCCCGGGGAGGGACCCGCAGGAGACAGGTGACAGGAACTGCCAACACAGGGCCAACAGGGGGCTCTGCAGCAGGAGCCTTGCTGGCTGGCGCGGTTGCCGCCGGGACAAGCAGGTCAGGAACGGGAAGCACGGGTAGGGCAGGCACATCAGGTGTCGGCAGGACAGGCACGTCAGGCGCCAGCAGGACAGGCACGTCAGGCACCAGCGGGACAGGCACGTCAGACACCGGCAGAACAGGCGGGACAGGCAAGTCAAGCACGTCAGGCACCAGCGGGACAGGCACGTCAGGCGCCAGCGGGTCAGGCACATTATTACAGCTGCCAGTGAGCTGGATGATTTTTTTCTTTACTCTTCCAAATATCGCCTACCGTAGACTTACTCCAAAATGGTCTGCAACAACCCTGTCCTTCCCTTACTCCACATCCCCTTTCCCTTTCACTCTGTTCGCTCCAAGGACAGGGGCTCGTAACAACAGTTGGTGGTTGTGTAAAATGAATTTGTGCATGTGCATACCTAGAGCTACTCGCTAGAGGGAAGTGCCGGTATATTGGAGGTCTGGATAAGGGAGGTTTTTTTTAACAGTAGACTACTGTAAGTATCAACCCAAATAATAATTATGATTACAGCAATGATCTTAAATTGGTCTCTCATTGGTATGGTCTTGGACTTTGTCCCCCTCCCTTCGGTCTTAGTCTTGACTTGGTCTCGCTGACAAGCCTTGGTGTTGACTCAGTCTCAGGTTAGGTGGTCTTGATCCCAATATTAGTTGATGAGGACCACCATCATGATGGACCACATGGATTTTCTGGTCTAGATGTTGGCATGGTTACTAGATTCCCTCTAGATTACATGCAAGTTGCATGTTTAGGTGTCACAAGAAGATTGTTGTATGTTGAGAGGTCCTTTCAAATTTTCCGCTTGAGATGGGATCGCTCAAAATTTGATTCAGATGCGCACATTTATTCCTGTTGATTTTGCGAGGAAGCAAAGGTCTCTGAGAGACTTTGACCATTGGAAAGCAACTGAACTGCAACAGTTTTTGTTGTATACTGGTTCTGTTGCACTGGCACCACATTTAGACAGTAATTTATATAATAACTTTATGTTATTTTCTGCAGGTATTAGCATCAGCTGTGTTCTTTGTATAGTAAATATGCTAGAACATTTGCTAGTTATGTTGAGGAGCTTTATGGCAAAGATGCTTTAGACCATCTATCAGCAGATGCTCAACAGTATTATGGTTATTTAGACTCTATCTCAGCTTTTCCCTATGAGAATTACCTTCGTAAACTGAAGAGGTTTGTGAGAAAGCCAAACTTTCCCTTGGCACAAATAGTAAGAAGGATATCCAAGGCTGAAAAGATCAGTTCCATTGAGTTGCCCTGTAAGGTGTTAAGAATGCAGCATTATGTTGGACCTGTTCCTAATGGCCTTCAAGTAGCAGCGCAATACAGGGGACTGCAGACTGAACAGAGGCTAATGAATGTTTCCACAGGGGATAATGTTTTTACTATAGATGGAGACAGAACATCATTCAGTCTGTGGATGGAATTTATATAGTGTATAAAGCATTTACAGAGATTTTACAGATTTATCGGATGAACTCTGATTTTCTCAGAGTATTTATTGTGTCTCAGCCTAGAGGGGATTTAAAGGGGCCAAAGCATCACAGGTTGCTCATAAGTGTTTACTTCTGCCTTATAAAGATAGGTATGTTATTATGTCCCTATTGCATAGCCACAGTTGTGGTGCTCAGACTTTTTAGGTTTAGGATATGGAACAGATTGTGGAAAGTAAAAGCAGAGTAGTGAGAGACAAAATAATATATGAAGACTAAAGACTGACCTGTCCTAACACTTAGAAAACTGACTTGACACCTCAAAGACTGATTCACTCTGCAAATGCGGACACAGGGATTTTTATGATACAAGTATCCACATGCATAAATAAAGAATATAAATAAATACATGTATAAACGGCTATGTAAAAGTAGAAGATAGGAGCCACATGCACTGCAAAGTTCTTAGCATGGAGCAGGTCCTGCAGTCCAACATTCAAGAGTAGCTTTACAATTAGAAGAAGCCTAAATGTGAGATAAGTCTTCTTTGCATAATATTTGTTGTGTTGCTTTTACTTTGTTTTAGTGCTGTTGTGGTTGTAAGTAGGTAATACTAGATATCTTCTTGTGAGGTTAAATAACCAAAACTGACACTAAATTGCATGTGCGTGTAGCAAGGCTAAACACCTCTCCTTGTTAGGGAACGTGAAGGTAACCACCTACATGGGAAGACAGTGGTGTAGATCTGAGTCTCCACCCCCAGTACTTCTGATGTCTGTACCCGCTGGTGCAGATAAGTTCAAATCCACTCTACCCTGCTGAGTGTTAGGCGAGTATGCAGAAAGATGTGGTGAGGTGGGCTCCAGGAGTGGTCTGATACACGCTGGCACCCTGAAGTGTAGCAGCTAACCTGGTCACACATATGACACCATTTCAGTGTGTATTAGGTTTCCAACCTCCCCTGTTCCCATGGGACTCGCCACCCTGTCATGGAAGAATTGTCTCGGAGGTGTAAGAGTGTTTGGACTGCTGGAGGACTTTATGTCCACTTCATACAGCAGCTGATCTGTAGAAAAATAATCAGAAATACCTCACTATTCATGAATATGTATTCTTATTTGTGCATGCAAAATGATATCCCCAGAAATACAGTGATTTGTACACATGAAATGGGTTTTGCGCATTTGTGGATCATGTCCTGTTTATTTGTGGATCGTGTTACATTTGTGACTTTGTGGCTATTTATTTCCGGATATTTGTTCACTTCACACCAGTTGATATAGAAAACAAGTTCACAAATACATCACCACAAATATGTATTTTTATTTGTGTTATATAAAATCATATCCACAAAAATACGGAGCGATTTGTCCCCGCCTGACCTGACCTGACCTGACCTGTACAAACAACATTAATGTACCCGCAATGGTACAAAAATGTTTTGCAGAGTTCATCTCTGTACCTTAAAAGGTACAATTACCTTCACCCAGTGGCAAGCATAGGTACGAGTTAAATTGCAAATAGTGTTATTTCATCCATTATGTATACCGCTTTATCCATCTGGGTTATGGGGAAGCTGGATCTCCAACATCTTTGGGCGAGAGGCCGGGTACATTCTAGGCAGGCCGCCAGTCCACCACAGGGTCAACACAGACAAACAGCCACACACACTCGCAGTCACACTTATGGGCAATTTAGAGTAGCCAGATTAGCCAGACCTAATCTGGTTGCCCTTGGAAACCGGAGCATGCACGGGGAGAACATGCAAACTCCACACAGAACAGCACACTGGGTGACCCGGGGATCAAACCCAAGACCTTGGTATGAGGTGACAGTGCTCAGTGCAGGACAGTCAAGGTCCTCCACACCAGACTAGCTCATTCATGTCCTAATGGCCCTTACTTTGTGCTTTGTGCACTGGTGCGCAGTCATGTAGGAAACGGAAGGGGCCATTCACAAACTTTGCACTTGGCGATGTAAGGCTTGGATGCAGCTGCTCAGCCATGGAAATCGATTCCATAAACTTCTCTATGCACTGTTCTTTAGGTAATCTGAAGGCCACATGAAGTTTGGAGGTCTGTAGCTATTGACTCTGTAGACAGTTGGTGACTTCTGCACACTGTGCGCCTCAGCTTGCGTTGTCCCCGCTCTGTGATTTTACGTGACCTACCACTCCGTGGCTGAGTTGCTGTTGTTCCCAATTGCTTCCACTTTGTTATAATACCACTAACAGTTGACTGTGGGATATTTATTAGTGAGGAAATTTCACAAATGGACTTATTGCAAAGGTGGCATCTTATTGCGGTACCACGGGTGAATTCACTGAGCTCCTGAGGGTGACCTATTCTTTCACAGATGTTTGTAGAAGCAGTCTGCATTGCTAGGTGCTTGATTTTATACACCTGCGGCTATGGAAGTGATTGGAACCGTGACTTGACGGTAGCTACGTACCAGGTTAACGTTTGAAAAAATGGATGCCCCCACCAAATGAGCAGAAAAATCCTGAATACGCGGGATCGGGTAGCGATCTGGGGTCGTGGGGTCATTAAGTCGGCTGTAATTGCCCCACGGGCAGCATCCCACACCTCTGCGGGCAGCCGTTGCAGAAAAAGCTCTCTAAAGAAGAAACAGGGCTGATGGTCACCAATAAGAGCTAACATACGATCCATCAGCTTTGAGACTAACCTGGGCAGTGCGAGCAAGCAGCGCACGCGTTCCGTTTCTGAAAGTTCATAAGTGTGCAGCAACAGAGACTTCAAAGTGCCGTATTTGTCTGTCTCAGGAAGGTTCTGCAGCAAATTCACGACTCCAGCCACAGTGGAGCTGCTCAGCGCCACACTGACGTAGTTATACTTCATCACGTCCTCAATGACACCATGCAAGGTGAACTGAGCCTCCGCCTGTGCGAATCAAACTGCCTGGCCACACCAGAACTCTGGGAGCTTGAACGCAGCTGCGTTTACCAGCATGGTCAGAGCGAACAACAAACACACCAAGATGCACGTCGGGGTCACCACTGTGGAGGAGTGATGCAGCGGAAAAAGGAAAGAGGCAACTGACACAAGTCGGGCGCCAAAAAAACACGTCTCTGTTCCAACCTCACACTAATTCAAAATCTTCAAACCCGCGCCGAAAAACCACCTCGATCTGGTATGTGCAGCCACCCTTTGCTTTTGCGCATGAGCCTAGGTAAGGGACAGTATGAATTCCATATATTTGTTGATATGATTTTATATATAAAAAGACTATATACAATCCAGGCCCTCCTGGACTCTCAGAGGCATAGAGGACGGTTATAATACTTTGTAGATTTGAAGGGCTGTAGACCTGAAGAGCAAATCCTGGGTGCCGACGGCCAACATTCTCGACCTGGACCTCATCACAGGGTTCCACCGGGATCACCCCACAAAACTGGCTCCCCATCCCCCGGGTTGGTCTGGACACCCAGTTCAGCCTCCAGGAGAACTGGAGGCCGTCGGGGGAGGGGGGGGGGGGATCCTGTCACGCCCTGTGGGCTGGGGCAAAACAATTAACATCTCACCCTCGCCGACTTTAAAAACTGGAATTGCCTTTCAGCCCGTTATTGCATTGTCGCAGTCTCATGCTCACGACCGAGCACATTAATAACCCTGCTTTCCATTTCTCTTGTCTGGATCTTGCCCCGCCCATTCCTTCCCTGCCCGTTCCTCATCTCTTGTGTTTTGTGTAGGTTTGACTCTCCCAACCGACATTTGGGTCTCCTGGTTTCTGTACCCACTTGCCGTGACAATGACGATATACGTGCAACAGTCTACAATTTCCGAACTTTGCCTCGTTTAAATTCCTCAATGTGCAATTTGCTGTTTTTACGAAAATAAAATACATGAAGCATGAGCATTAAGCTGATGTTTTAATCTCAATTCAGTGGTTGTATAAAAAATTAGTTATTTATAGTTTATCATAACAAAAACAGGGCGGTATAGTGGTGCTGTTTCTAGGGCAGAGAGCTCACCCCTCTGCGAACCAGGGCTTCATTCCCTACCCCAGCGCATTGTGTGTTCAGTTCACATGTTCTCCCCATTAATCAAAGTGTATCCAGCAGTCATGCCTCATTTATTTCATTGCATGCATAGATGTCTAATTGAATTCCCCTTCCATTTATCAATGTGAGGTTAGTGACACTTTTGTTCTGAGCCCGTGTCTGCTGCTGTTAAACCTGATATATACCCTCGTTCATGGTCAGTCCCTTAAATTCGGTTAAATGCAGGTGTAATGCCATTTATATCATCTGTCATTGTGTACCCATAGTTTACAGAATACTAGCATTTCAGTTCCAACCCCGTCAGCCATTTTAATCAACATTACGGCACCCATGATTCATTTCTAAATAATACTTCTGACATAAACTACAACAGACAATTTTTGTACCTCTCTTTAAATGTCAATTTGCCTTTTTTGTGCAACGATTTAATGAGGTCAAGTATTCAGCTCAATTTTACTTTAACAATGTATCGCCATGACAAAACATGACTTATTTGATGATTTAAAAATGCAATCATATAATTGTTTCAGTATAGAGATGCTTTCCTCAGGGAAAAAAAGAGAAAAAAGTATAAAAAATGAAGACTACTACTTGGATTTAAAAACAAAAAAGAGCCCTACCTCAGAAAAGTCATTGTTTAACATAACAGTGCATATTGTCTATATTGGAAAAGTACCATAAGACAAGTTAGAGTGCAGTTAACATTTATTTTGACAGCTTTACCACAATGTCCATCCCCACATCATTATCAGACAAAGAGACAGGCAACAACACGATGAGGACAAACCATTTTTTGGATAAAAATCAAAAAATACCTACCACATACCTCCTTTCAGTACAGAACAGACAGGTGTTCAATAAAAAGGCTAAATAAGGCATGATCTATATGCTAAAACACACCTATCATTTTACTGGATGTGCTGTCAAATGGCACTTTAAAAACGTGTTAAGACAGAGTAATGTGTCTGATACAGTATGAATTATATTACTATAAAAACCTATAAAAGAAGTCATTACATTCGATAAAACCAATGTAATAATATGGAGGGAAAATCTAAGCAAGACTGTTGAATTAAATCATTTTAAAATTGTACAAGCCTTCATGTGTATCATCTGGCACTATGCTACTCAAATTTAAAATGATTATAATAATATTTCCCAAAAGTATATTTGTAAACCATGCAAAAAAAGAAACTGCCCACTATGTATAGTGATCCAGTATAAGGTAGTTCAGTCGATGCATGAATAAACTATGGTCTGTAAACACTGCAAAAAGAAGCATCTTTGGTAACCACCAAGAGATAAGAGCACTGGTCACTGATAATATCAGCAGCATATGAATCCAATGGAGCTGTTACTGCAGAACATGACAAATGCAGGTATTGTTTACATTGAACTGTCAAACATTAAATCGACATTAAGCGAGGTGAAACAAACAAAACCTATTTTTCGGAAAAAAACATAACTGCATTTGTAGGTAACAATCAAAAGGCACTATGCATGTCATGTGACTGTATCTGAATATTTACAGAAAAACAAAATGCAGCAGTTAAGACAGACTGTAAATCATAGCCCAGTACAAGCCTTTAGGATTCATTCCAGTTTACACTTCACATTCTAAAAGATCCTATAACATTTCAGCGTTAATTATTTTAAAAAGCAGTGGGATGTAAAGCAAGCATAGAGAAATGTGACTTAATGCCCTTTTGAGATACCCAGACCTTAGTGTGGTACTGAAATTACATGGGTATTCCCAGTCACTAAATGGTACGTTGTTACACGTTCATTGTCTTTTAGTAAACACAATGTCAATGCAGATGAAGCAACAACCTTTTGTAAGAAGCAACCACATGCATGCTTTGAGCTTCTTGTGTGGGAGTTTACTAGGATGCAGTAACAACAATATGGTATAACAGCATGATATAATCCTTAGAGATGAACAATAAAACATACACAAATGTTCCATTTGTAGTTACATCATGTTTTGGGGTACCACTAACCTAACTAAAACAATATTTCTCAGTAATATGTGGTGCTAAGAACATGCAAAACAAAATCATGGTGGGTTTGCAAGAAAAAATAAATAAATAAAGTGATTCTTTTCTAAATGCCTAGATTTGGAACATTCAACAGGACTTGCTTAATACAGTACAGGAAAATAAAGAGAGGGAAAGTATCTAATATTTGCTGACAAATCCTCCATATTCTTGAAGTATGCCAATGGCAGCGCAGTGTGGTTTGGCAAGCAACACCACTACTGCAAGACTGAAATATTTTTAAAAATATTCTCACAGTAAAAAGCATTATTGGCTAGGTGATCTACGGCCTCATTGAGCAAAAGGTACATTTTACAGGAGCTGTCCTAGCTAAGCAGCACAGACGTTTTCCTAGCTTTCCAGCAGATCTGTCTCACCGACATTATCAAAGAAAGTATATATACACACCAAATAAATAAGGTACTTTTGTAAGCTCTGACAGCTGAACTCTAGGAAGTATTTCTTCCAAAACAGGAGCATTTCAAACTGAACTCCTACCACAAAATGAATCTGTCTGTTTTGACGGAGAAGACAGACACTTCATGGTACCTTTTATGAGAGAATTTGCTTTGAACATTTTGGATTTTCATATTAAGAAACATTCCAAATCTGGGGTTAAATATAAAATTTGACCATGGTATCAATGTCTATTATATACAAAACAATATTAACAACAGTGAAAGGCTGCCTTGCGAGATTGGATTATAAAATCTACAGCTTCCAGACTGATGATCATGTTCACAAGCACAAAATAATCTCAGTGTCTAAGTTTGTATATTAAACCATACAGTACATTTAAAATTTACATCATGTGTTGGTTGCATTCCTATCAAAAAACTGAGTTACAAAAGGGTCGAGTCATAAATTAATGCATTTTAAAAAAAGTTAATTTGTGAAAAATTAAGTGTCTTTGGTGGCGATGGATACGAAAAACAAAATAAAATTAAAAATCTTCAAAATGTCAGAAGCTTTACAACATTTCATGTCATTAAATCTGATTTACGGGCGCTAAACCCAGCAGACAACCCCACATCAAGAGTTTGCATTTATAAGTAACATCTCTTGGTTACTTGTGGATAGTTTGAATTATTGCCCCTCCAGAAATAAGACATACTCCCGTTAATCGAAATACAATCAACACTCAGACAGAAATTCTCTGCAGCAAACTCTGTTGACGTTAGCGGAGACTGAAGTGTTATCCTCTGATTGTAAGGGCTTATAAAACGGCCACGTTGACTTCTCTGCACTGTATAACACAGGGCTGCAGAGCCCTTTATCAGGTACCAGGTGGTTTGAAACCGATGTTCGGGTTTTCCGGTTTGGGGAATGACCTACTGGCTGAACCTCTAACCTATCATTAGGGCCACATGTTAGCTTAGGTTTTTCTTGTTGACCGGGAGTAGGAGTCTGCACCTGTTCAGCTCCCTCTCCATCTGTTAAGGGGGCCATTAAGGTCCCCGCTGTCTCTGGTTGCCATGACGTTGTTACATTGTCATCATTGTTCTTCAGCTCACAGCTGGCAGAGTTCCCATCCCTTTTATTATGCAGGGAAAATGCCTTCTTAAAATTCATCTCATTTCGGGAAAAGGGATTCAATGACAGGCTGACCCTTGATTGCACAAGGTACATGTCACTCATCTCAAACTCCAAACTGTCGGTGTCTAGGGACCTGCTTCTCCTGTTTAAGGTAAGTGGGGCCTTAACAGACTGATTGACTTTTGTAAGGCTAAGATGCCGGGGAAGACTAGCAACTCCCCATCTGTTATTGAGAAACAAACTTTGTTCATTGAAGTCAAACTGTCGTGATTCAGATTCAACAAAATCCTTCCGCAGGTATGACTCATTATAATCTTCAAATGGTGAAGCAATGTCCTCATCAGCCACCATCTCTACCTGATCATCATATTCCCCCTCATTTTCCATATCCACTACGTCAAATGTGACCATGGACGGAAGTACCTGCATGTTCTGGGCAAAAGGGGAAGTGGATTCGGAACTAGTCAAATTTCCAGAAAGATCATTGAAAAGCTGGGCGTGTTTTGTGAAATCCACCAGGGCTTGGGAAAAACAAATCGTCTGGTCATGCTCAGCTTCATCCTTCATCTTGGTGGAGGGAATATTTTCGTTTTTCTCTGTCTGCGAAGGCCTTCGGGTGCCTTTGTCTATATACAACTCAGAAGCCTGTATCTGATTTGGTGTATGTAAACCATGGGTGCAAATCGTATCTGTTGCCAAAAGAGATAAGGACTTGTCATACACCTCATTCTTGTTAGTGTTTTTTAGGCTATGTGATCCCTGAAGCAGACTTTTCTCCATTGAATTTGATATATGCAAAATACTCAGCTCTTCCTTAAGGCAAGAATAATGCTGTCGGTCTAACATACATTCACTGGGTTTGTCACTGGGGAAAAACCTGCCCCTTCCCAACACAGTAGGTTCTGGAATTGGTGTCTGTATACTTTGCAGTTTAGAGCTCAGGAGGTCATGCTGGATTTTAGCCAACCTGGGATTTTCTGATCCAGCAAGACCAATGTTAGGTGCAAAACTCGTATGCGAATTTGTATCAATGCAGTTCAATGTCATGTCTAAAAATTCCAAACTACCTGGGGTTGATTTCTGTATCTCAAAGGAAGAACCCTCCTTTAGAGTGGGGCTCATAAGGCTGTCATCTGGCTCAAAGAGCTCATAAAGAGCATCGCCACTGTAACTATCTCTTGGTAGCCTGTCACCTCCGATTCTGCCAACTTCATCGACCCCATCATCATCAGCGCCTGGCGTGGTAGAATCATAATAACCTTCATCACTGTTGGGGACCGATTCCTGATGCTCACTTTGAGGAGTTAAATCCTCTCCAGATGTGATGGCAGTATCTGAAACATGAGAAAAGGTGGTACCACTGTCATCGTCTATATGAGGAGAAAGAATTTCTGATGTTTCAGGGGTCAGTTCAGGATTTTTATCAGGTTCCATAAAATCACTCTGCTGCCTGGGAGCATAATCAGTATCTGCCGCAGCCTCAGTTTCCCACAAGCCCTGAAGATACTTTCTGTCAGCTTCATCAGGCGTAGCCATTTCTTCCCCCCCACCCTGATATGTGACATAGCATGAGCTCCTCTTCCCAGCATTACGGGCCCTTTCTCCAGACACGCCGCTTTCAGCAACGCTGTCGTCATCTTGGTCAGCAATAATGTCTCCGCATCCAGTGAGCGAGTCAAAGCTTTTTAGCGAGGACACATCAGCAAATATCAGGTTGATCTGCTCAGGTGAGTGAACAGAAGGTTGGGTATTCTCTGTGCAGTTTGAGTTGATGTCCGAACGGTGTACAGCGGCAGAGTCGGCACAGAGGTGCTCTACGGTTGTACCCATGACTTCTGCATGTTCTATCCCACCGTTGTCTCCATCTCTATACATCTGAGTTTTCAATGACTTCAGACTCTCTCGATCAGACTTAGAGACATCTTTTTCAGTCATCATTCCCTCTTTTTCACATTCATGAGCAATAAATAATTCCTCTTTAACATTTACTGAAGCAGGCACATTGAATTCTTCCAAATTACCCAGAGGTTTTATATCGCGTTGATCAATGCTGTACTTAGCATGCACCACATCTTTAGGGATGTCTAAATCAGTCTTTTCCATTTTAACATGTTTATTCTTTTTATGACGTCTGATGCTGCTGAATAGTCCTTTTAATCCCTTCTTTGGACGTGGGAAAGACAAAGATTTCTCCAAACTAGGTTTACGGTCACCATTCTCCAAGTAAGATTCCCCTTTAGTAATTTCTTCATTACCACTCATAACATTTGCACTACGCGAACTGGGCAGGGTCTTTTCCGTTGAACCATTTTGATTATGGTACTCAAAATCTCCTGCTGGGACATCGCCCTCTCTTTTGGCATCTTCCCAGCTAACCTTGCTAATGCAGTCATGGGTTTTGCTCTTAACGATTCCCTTCTTGGAGGATGCTTTGCTATGACTTTTGTTTCTCCCTCCAAAGAAGCTGGGCAAGGCACAGATGCTCCTCCGGCCACCGAAGAGTTTAAAAGCAGTTTTCTTTAGCTTTCCAGAAGGCTGTAAGTCAGAAGGGGCCGCATCTGCACACTCAGATGGTGCCTCTGCCTCAGGCTGCAAGGCCTCGCTCCCCCTGGCAGTCTCCTCACAGACATCAGACAAAGGCTTTGTTTCCCTCGTCAACTCATTTCCTCGACTGGGTTCCATGGCAACCGTGTCTATGAAGGATGCGCTCAGCTATGAACATTGCTGAAAACACTTGTCAGGTTCTTCTTCGACATGGTGCAGTGCCGTGCTTTTCTAAAATTCACAAGGGTCAACAATTAGGCTGTGAATGAGAAGAAAAAAACCATATTAAATTGCTAGTGGGTCTTAAGACATACACATTCCTACCATCTCTGTATATTTACAAGCAAACGACACTACCAGATGATACACAGGACTAGCAAGCTGCTTTGATGAATAACATCAAGCCCAATTCAAAGCAGAGAGGTGGCATACAAATGCGTTAATCACCGACTAATACAGAAATGCTCCTGGGGGAATTAATCACCTCAGGCATGACCTTGACAGGCTATCTTAAAAAAGGGCAATCTATGAAAATGACTTAATGACATTACTTGCACCTATTTGGTGAATGTTATGCAACCCCAAAAGCTTGGCTCACTTTATTGTTTCATATACATCTTGTAGCATTCACTACAATAGATAAGACACCACGTTTCCCAGATTATTTTGTAGTAATTCAGTATCATGACGAGAAACACATGCAATGTGCTCGAGAACAGAAAAGTAACTGGACCAGTACATATGGCAACATACTACAAGGTTGAAGAGGAAGAAAAGTAGGATTATTTTCAAGTACAAGGACTGGATGCTTTAAAGTTTTCAAAATATACTGAGCATAACACAACTCAATCAATTGTCTGATTACACAAATATTAAAAGGTAGGTACGTAAAGATAAGTAATCTTTTGGAAGCAGCATAAAAATCAAAAACGAATAATTTGAAAGCATAAGGCCTTTACCAAACTTTCACGTTCCATTTACACTGTTAGTATAATATTAAATAAAATATTCATGTTCTAAGATAGGGGAAAATATTGTTGCTGGACTAAATTCAGATAAAGTTGGCCCCAAGATCGAGATTTCTATAAATAAAAAAACGAATAACCTGCTAGCATTTTAAATACCTTGATTTATCGCCCTGCTATCAAGTTAATGTTAAGTTATAACAAAACGGGATATGAAATCATTTTAAAGGTACATTTCACCTATTAGTTGCAACTAGAACAACGGACATTTACGTCAGACAAAACCCAACATTAAAAGAAGCGCCTACGCCAAAAAATACATTACTTAACTCCACTATGATTTCATCTATATTAAAGGAACTTTAGCGTGACAATCTAAAGTCGGACTCAACAAATCTGAGCCCAAGAGAACTGTAGCTTGGCCTATTTGTTATCATTTATTCAAAATGGGAATGGATTTTTTTGGAAATGCCCAACAATGTAACCGACATACGGTTCCGTCATTCTACATAAACCGCCGCGAACAAAACGAATGATCACATCTGTCTGTCTTCTGCCATTAATCACAGAACTATTCGGCGAACTAACAAACTCAAGATTACATTTACAAAGGTGGTTAGTTACATTGTAGGGAGAACTTCTTGTGTTAATTCAGTGAGCGGTCGCTTAGAAAACGGGTTGTTATTTGAGAATGCAAAAATCGCCCCACCTTATTGTTCAAATTCCGTGGCTACAATCGGCATGACCTGTAAAAAAAAACACACATAAGATAATCTAAATCCTGTTTACTGTATTCGACGCACATTGATCGTACTTGAAGAGCCTCCTGTTGGAGTAATTCAATGTCTAGCCAGCTACATACTGGCATTTCTAGTACAAACAAAGGCGGGATCGTACGCTAAGAACAGGTTGATGGAAGTTTTTGTGAACCAATAAGAAATTAAAACGTAGGCCGGTGACCAGAGTGTTCTGGAGGAAGAGGGAGTTTGTATATAATAATAAAAAAATTGCTTTTCACATTAACGGATAAGAGTATGGTCCTTCTGTTATGCCTTGGTGTTTATATGCTACTGTTTATTATAAATGCTCCTTAATAAACGGTGCTATAGCTGTTACATTTTACAATTTGCGTCATTTAATTGCAGATTAGAGGAATCGCGATGGTTACGTATTTCCGGGTTTCCGGTTAAAGTTTCCGAGGTGGTGAAGCTGTCGATGTAGCACAAAATTAAAGTTTCGGGCATGTTAACAACGATTGTTATGAGTGACATTTCTCGCTACCAGATGATTTGCGTGGTGTGCATAAAAGAGCTCTGTATAAATTTGAGCTACAGATGCTCAAATTAATTTTTTTTCCATGTTTTTTTCTCCATTTATTCATACTAAGTAAACAGATAACATTCGCTCCGACCCTGATCAGGATCAACGCTCAGGAAATGGATAGATGGTTGAATATACGAACGTAGTTCGTAGGTCCTTATGAATATACAAGTGCATTCGGTTAGCGGAACGTACCAGGATGGGATGCATTCATTTCCAAATATGCTTATTGAGGCCCAGTTACAGTTATTTTGAATTGTCCCGCATTGGAATATATCCAGATAATAAAATGTATTTATAAAATCCAGGTAATGGATTTAACAAAATCAAATAACTAAATAAAATCTGTACAGGAACATATATACTTACGGTTCTAATATTAGATACATTATGTCCCTGCTGGTATTTGTGTGATCTTCGAAACAACGTGGGTCTAATCAGAATTTAGCCTGCAATATTATAATACGGTCAGTACAATGTAACAGGTGGCTTTATTGATAATTTTCTGTGGCATCCTCCATATATACAGCAACCATACATTAGATATGCTAATTTGCTAAATTTGAGATGCTGACCTCGGTGTAGTTTTTTTAGTGGCTTATCAGTCTCCATCAGATGAAATGTAATATAACCGTACAATCTGAGATGCCTATTTAAATTCTCAAGATTGGCCAGGAGAATATTCTTTTATAGTTCTGTTTATTTCTTAGCATAGTATTCAATCCGGTAGCATGGTGATTCCAGTACTGGGGGTTCGAATCGCACCCCTGCTGTGTGATGGGAGTTTGCAGGCCCTCCCTGTGTTGTGCAGTTTAGGTTAATTACGTGCATGAGTGAATGTGCCTTGCGATGGAACGGAATCCCATCTACTGTAGAATGTATCACAGTCTTGGGCTTTATATGCTCAGTCTACCCCCTACCCACACACAAACACACACAGCCCCATTATAAATGCTTGTATGAAGGATGGACAATATTAATTACATGAATGTCTTAAAAGGGCAAGAAATTCATCAGTTTCGGTTGTATTTTATCAGACAGTCAGAGGGCTTTAGCCTTTAACTAACCATAGGGGTTAGTTAAAATGCAAAATTCATTCCTATTTTTATTCATTTCACAGGGTGGGCTAGCATTAATTTTGATTGTAACAATGTATCCTGACAAAATGAGAAGGACAGAGGACATATACATGTTATGATGTAGCATGTTCTGCAGAAGTGGACTTTATAATTTATTATTATTCTATTTTCAATTTATAAATCTCATTTAAGCAGACAGGAGTAACATTTATAACATGCCACCAGCACAATCTGCAACAGAATTTCAATAGAATCAACCTTATATGCATATAACAAATTGAGGCCAGACTCAGATCACATTGATACTGCTTCACTATCAATAAGGAGAAGGCATTTGTAAAAAAAAAAAAAAAATATTCATGTAGAAAGTAAGAATGTCTGCCGACTCTTGGCCTAACAAACACTACTCATCGCAGATAGTCTCAATCAGGTATAATTTGTAGTCAACTGGAAAAAATGTATTTACTTTAGTCACCACCATCAACATTGACTTGCCTTTAGCCCCAGAAACATCCCTATACATAAACACCCATTTCTTTCAAATTGATAATTTAGGGTAACAATGTATTCAAAATGTTCCTTGGTCCACAAAACTTTGCATGAGATACCAAAATACAGTATATACTGTAGCATATTTTTTCAGACCAGTTTATTCGTATTTTTATATAGATCTACTAGTGTGTGTGTATGCATACACGCAGCATAATTTAAATATAGTTGTATTTCAAGTTCATAAAGGCAAAAGAAACAGAAAATGTATTCTAATCATGTGCTAACCACTTTCCCTGGTCAGGGTCACGGGGCCTGGAACCTATTCCAGTCAGCATTGGGTAAAACACTGATGTCCACCCTGCATGGCATGGCAGTCCATCACAGGGTGCATATACAAACACACACACACACACACACACACAGCATGCAGAACTTAAAAACAGCTATTAGCCTACTAGCATGCCTTTCTACTGTAAGAGGCAACCTGGGAAAGAAGGGTAGGACATGCAAACCCCCCCCCCCCCCCAAGCCTAGGTTGAACTCAAATTCCCAACTGTAGAGGGTCCAAGCAACATTGACAGTCACAATGCTGCCCATGTTCTAAGGCCGATAAACTTGGCTGTTATCTAAGTTTCCTAGAGTGTGTGTGTGTGTGCTCCCCTGTCTCAGCTGCCACACCTTGTCCAGGATGAGGCTGGATGACAGATGGATGGAGCCCAAAATCAGATGCACACCCTCTTTTCCAACATTAAATATGTGCAGTGTCAACCTTTATCAAGTAATACCTTTATTGTATTATGTACAAGGCACAGTCTGCTATATCAGCAATAACGTTAATCAAAATGTTACACTTCTTGTTGGCATTTCCCTATACTTTAAAAAGTTCATTAGAATTGGTGGCATATCCAGGCAGTCAATGCAATCCATCCTGTTGATCTTCCTCAAGTAAGCTCGTATAGCAATTCTGCACTGTGACATCAGGGATTTTGGACAGCCTAGAAGAAGCACACAATTCGATCAATTAATAATTAAATATACTTCGATAAACCACACTCCACAGAATTATTGTCGAGTTGAGTAAACTTGAATATAGCCCATAGCATAAACTGGCACATCTGTAGTTTAAGTGCAAATAAGTAACAGGCTAGTTTTCTAAGTCATATGTGAAAATGCTGTCACCTCTTTCCTTCAGTAAAAGTTCCACAGCTTCATTCTGCTTTGTAGTTTTCTCTATGATGAGAGTAGGAATGTACACATTTGCTCCAAAGTCTATCAAGAGCTTAATGTACTCAACCCCACAGCCATGTCTGAGACACATCTCAAGAACCGTCTTGGGCTGTTTGATCCTTCTGAAGAGCTTCTCATCTGTGCAATTGTAATCAGGATCAGCCCCATGTAGAAGCAGAATCTTGAAACAATCCAAATGTCCATAAACTGCAGACAGATAGAGAGGCCCACTTGAGATGGATGCATTGGAATCCCATAATATAACTTTAGATCTTGCATTTACTTCAGCGCCATGCTGCAGAAGCACCTTCAAGATCTCTACATCTCCCTCCCTGGCAGCTGTCAGTACTGGGGAGCAGTTGTTATTAATACTGCCATTTGGGTTGGCTCCTGCCTTCAGGAGGGTTAAGACACAGTTGAGGTATTTCCCTCTAACAGCAGTAAACAGAGGGGTCTGAGCCTTTACATCCAAGCTGTCCACTTCTGCTCCATTGGCCAGCAGAACCTCTAAGCACCTAAGGTGACCTCGGGATGCTGCCATCCGGAGAGGTGTTCCCGGAATTCCCCAGCCGCTTCTTTTGTTGATGACTTTCTTAAATCGCTCTTGGGAAAGAAGCTCAGCGAGAAGAATGTCATCATCATCGGACACAGCCTGGATAAGCGATTGGCTTTCTTTGCTCTCCTCTCTGTCCACAGGGTTTAGGTGTAGCATGAAAAACCCTGAAAGGAAAACAACAGTTTATGTATTATTATAAAGCCTAGAGAATTTTGTAGATCATTGGATAGGGCATCCGTTCCTCTGTCTAGAAGGTTGTGACTCCAAATCACGTGACCAGTGTAATATCACCTGCTTACGGCTGGGCGATATCATATGAATATTATATTTGTAATTTAATAATTGTCACTGTTGACACGAAATGTGGGCAGCTAATTCAGCGCCTGGGGAGCAGTGCTTAGGGGCGGTGCCTCGCTCAGGGTACCTCAGTGGTGCCTTGCTGGTCGGGGATTTGAACCTGCTATCTTTCAATTACGAGTGCGCTTCCCTAACCATTAAGACACTATTGCCCATGCATGCGCAATAATTACCAGGGCTTCAGATGATGGGCAAAACATTTGGCTGGACGCCAGCTTTTTCTTACAATATAGATGTTTGTTTACGCCCTCAATTTGGTAAGCAGAATATTATACGCCAAAAATATTGAGGCATTTTAAACGCCAAAAAGGTAGTAATCAGCCCTACCGTCACCCTCAATTACTCGAGGGCTGTTGGCTGACACTGCTCTCTGATCATCACTGGTATGCCAGATCAAAATCAAATCAATCACTTATTGTCACATAACTAGAACAAGTGTACTAGAGAGTGAAAGTCTAGAGTTCCCCCTGATCAGTGCAGTACACCAAATAAATTCAGTGATGTGGCAATAAATGAATCTGATCTATACATACACCTGTTGTCTTGACCATCAATTCAAAACATCTAACGATGTGAAATGATCTTCAGTTGCAATAAGAGAATATAGATAAATCTTCAAAAAAAAGAGTTTCGGACTAACTGATTGTTTAATGCAAAAAAAAAAAAACATGTTTTCTCTATATGGATTTTGGTATTTTTGGTACTGAGTTTCAGCCAGTTGCATGAAACAAAAACTGAAATAGATTCATTGGGCATTCTTGATCAAAGACACTCCAAATAACAAGGTGGGTTGCGGAACAGAATTCCCATATTAGTATCTTGCGCAGCCCCTATTTTTCTATAGCAGCACCACACATCTCCTTTGCATAGATTTAAGCAGGCTGTTAATTGTGGACTGTGGAATGCTGACCCGCTCTTCTGCTATAGTCTAATATTATCTGAAATTGGTAAAGCGGCAACACGTTCCTGATCCAAAGCAATCCGAATGGATGTCTTGTCTGGTGAGCATGCAGGGCCAGGAAGAACAGGATCATTCTGAGCTACCAAATAGTGTGTAAAAATCCTTGTCGCACAGGGGCTGCGGATTGTTCTGCTGAAAAGGTAGGTGATGCCGGTCGATGAATGGTATGACAATGGGCTGCAGGATCTCATCGTGGTGTCTCTGTGCATTCGGTTGAAATTGAGATCCATCTAAGAGAGCTGGACTGTTATCCACCATGCCAGTGGCCATCAGAGGTGAACTCTAGTGCACTTGCATTGGCCATCACACCGAATTGAATTAACTTAAATCGACACACCCAATAAGGACATCAAGCGTGCAAATAACCTTCCCTAAGATGATTTATAATTGTCAGAGTAGACATTCTTCAGTTGCGCATATCGGCTGTTTCGCCCATCTGTGAGGCTGATGACCACGCAGGTGAAGTCGCCTGATATGACACAAGATCTGCAACTGTGAGACCGGCTGGACATACTACCAAAAGCTCTAAAACAGTGCTGGTGCCAGCTTATGGTACAGAAATGGGCATTCGTGGATGTAGTGGATGTTCTTGCACTGAGCATGCCAATGGTATAGTCTCACAAAACTTGAGGCATCCGGGGACATTGTATTTCTCAACAAAAACTGCACATTTCAGACCAGCCTTTTATTTTCCCTAAAATAAAGAACACTGGCATAGTGATTATGCTGCTCAATCAACATGCCGATAATCCACCTACTGTACAGGTGTGGCAGATCGATAAATTAAAAACAAAATTTGACCAAAAATGAAAGCACTTTATTTGGCAAATTCTGAGACATACACTCATTATGTGCCCACACATACATACCAGTTTGTTTGTTGCATTTATGGTTTTGTTCACTATTATTTTCCAGACCTGCAAACTAAAATAATTCATTGGTATTTCATACTTGAATTTCATGGAACAGAAGCATAATTATTCCTTCAAATTTTTCCATCAATAAAAGTAACTGCACACTACATCCATAGTACGAGCATACACAACAACTTAAATGTCATTAACCTAAAGGCCATTACCAAAATACTGATGTTATAACAAGTTCGACACGAGAACTCTACGCCAGTTTTGTGAAAAACACTTGATAATTAAAATTCCAACCACCAGTCAAAAAGTGAAAATGTTACTTCAAATAACAGTTCAGTGAAATGTACGTTCATGAATACCCCAAAGTACTGTTGAAAGATGCATTTCTAAACACCTTCTACCATTAATTTAGAAAAGCAAATTTTAAAACTACAATGCAGAATATCAAAACTGCTGGTAGGCCATACAATATTTACACCACCGGTAGCAACATTTTAATACCAAAAAAAAATCACGATTTAATCGGCGAAATGTATGTGCTACACAAAGGAAATTTAAAATAACCCAAAGGATTAAAACAACCAACTCAGAATATTTCTGTGATCATATGGCAGATCCACAATACGGGTTTTTCCATATAAAAAGCCTATAGCCTGTTTTGTTTTCTGCTATCGCAGTATCATACTAGAATGACGCTGAAGTTTTAGTTAAAGCAGTGCTGCCACGCAGCCCTTCCGAAGAAAACCGGCACTTAGAATTTTAACCTCTTAATCGAAAATAATATTTTCTGCGGAACCCGAAAGAACGACAGCGTCTGTCGGAAGAGACGCATCATGTCTGCGGGCCTGAAGTCACCAGGCTGGACTGAAGGGTGCTGGATAAACTGGATATACTTAGTAATGCAGCAAACCCAGCGTACACCTCCATTACTTATCATTTTAAGTAACAAGCTACTTGTAAACAATCCGGTCGATGTTTCGTAGATCCGAATACGACCATTTACGCGTAATGCACGTATTTGAACCTCAAACAACACAATGTTATTTGTGTCTTCCATCCCGTACAGCGAACCTTATAAAAGCCTAAACAGCAATTAAGGGGTAACTCCCCATAACTAA
Source organism: Mormyrus proboscirostris (assembly GCA_026779585.1). Taxonomy (NCBI): domain Eukaryota; kingdom Metazoa; phylum Chordata; class Actinopteri; order Osteoglossiformes; family Mormyridae; genus Mormyrus; species Mormyrus proboscirostris. The sequence goes on along the minus strand of JAODKF010000044.1, from coordinate 1,780,015 downwards.
GCACATAGCTACCTCTGCCCTAGCATAGTAATTATTAGCAAATAGATAATAAATGAGCCAATAACAATTACTTACCCACTATATAATACACGAGCGCAAGACTGTTAAAACTGTTTTTAAGATACAAAGAAAAAGAACTTGGAACAATCTTATTATTAAAAAAAGAATATTTCTTGTTTGCTTCCGATCGATGCAAAGTCTGAGATCTACTCATTGCCTGCAAACGACTCGAAATCTTTTGATTGACACAACATTGGCCAATAATACGCAGCTGGTGTGAAAGGTGTTGTGCTTACGGACGCTCGAACGGTGGCGCTGTCGGCAAGCTGTCAAAAGTAGGATTGGCGGTCCACTAGTTTTTAATTTAATTATTTTAAAACCTAGCATTATCGAAAGCAATTCTAAATATTTTAATCACGAAGAGTTTTTTAAAATATTGCAGTACCACTAATTATTTTAAATGATGATTGTTAATCCGCAAAGGTTACTGTATTTTTTAAATAAATTTACAATACTCGATTAATTGCAAAATAAAAGTAACCTATATAAAGAAAACGAAATCAACATACAAACTAAGACAAACCTTAGTGTTTTGTGATCTCCCCTTAATTTAATTCAGTTAGTTCCCCAGGTTACCTTAATCTAAATGTGTTGCTTTTTTAGAGAAAATTGCGACCCAAACAAATTTTTTTAAGGATAACCTGAGTTTCATAAAAAGCTAAAAACATTTGTGCCATAGCTGGCCTCCATACTTCCAAAAAAAAAACACATCTACATATTTAACAGATCATGCTTATACTGTATATTAAGTATTTAATCATTAAAAGTGGTATGTTTATGTTTATGCATTTTTCATACAGAGCAAATATCTATTTCTTCTTAAGTTTAGTTCAATTTTAAATATGTCTTTGTAATATGTAGGTTCTTGTGTGAATGAGTAGGCTCCAGAAATACTGGCACTGCTGTCTGGGAATGCACAAAAATACTATAAAATACAGCCAAGCCTACTGGCCGAAGTGACCAGATTGTCGGCCAAATTGCAAATATTTGATGGAATCCATTATGCCATTGATCTTAACCAGTGTCCTTGGACCTCTTGAATTAAAACAGGCCCAAAACTACACTGGTTCATTACTGAATTTCACTATGGGAATGAAGTACTGGTACTTTTCATTGTACATGTTTCTGTTTCAACACCAAACATCCCAGTAAATCTGGAGCCCCTGAAGGGACGCTCAAGCGAGAGAGCAGGGTCGGTCCTTTATTAGACAAATTCAACTTATACAGAACGACTTCCAAAACAGAAACTGTAAAGTTTTACTTCATAACTATGTTGCAGCTCCTTCGGTATTGTGACAATTGTGTTTGAACAAGCAACAAGCAAATTCTGAAAAGCGGCATACTAATATTACATTGTATTATAACTTGAAATTACAGGCTATAACACTATAAAATAATTACACAGTATTATCGTGAGTCCAGAATGTATGGGATGCCATGTGCAGCCTCAAAGCAGCTTATTACCTTTCAAGCTCAGTTTGTATTCTAAGGACTGGCACCGAAATCTCTCGAGCTTGAAGAAGTAGGTCAAAAACAAAGTAGGTAGGGAGCAACACAAGAATAACTATAGTAGCACTGCAGCAAACACAGGGCAACAACAGCTACAAGCACACAGTGACCAGCTGGGGAACAGAGTCAGGGTAGGGTAGGGACTTAAGTACACTTAACAAGGGCTTCGACAAGAGATAGTTTTGAGCAGTAGCAAATACTACGAACACAAACAAAGGTGAGGGCAAGCGAGAGATAAAGTATCAAAACAGCAAGGGAGACTAGAATACAAGGGTAATCGAACATTATTAAAAACAGGGAACAAGTACCCACAACACATTTACATAGATCATGAAAATAAACAAACGACCAAAATTATAAACATAGTTGAGGCTGGCCTCTGAATTTGTTCTTCAAACATTTGAGAAATTTACCCTCAATAAATTAATTATTCAATATTTCTGCTAATAATGGTACAACAGATGTAGCCAGGATGGTTATCTGCTTAGAATGTGTGCTTATGGAAGGAGATTGGCTGCTTGCCACCAGAAATGGGTACTTTGTAACCAATGTTTGTGACATATCTGAGTACATCTTGTGTCTAGGGTACCTGGAAGAGATAAAATTCCAGTCTAGCATTGTGATTTGCTGAGCAGCATTCCATTGGTGACATGCTTCTTCTTGTAGAGGTTCTGCTTCTGCAGTAGTTTCCTTGCATGCACTTATACAGTATCAGTACTGCCCTAATGTGTGATTTCCCTCTTATTTTAAATAAAGGGTCTTTCCCATTATGGGAGTGCTGGACCTCTGTCGGAAAGCCTAGAAGAGTGTATATGTAGTTCATGCAGATTGTCATCCTCAGTTTTATACACACACACACAGGTTTCTGATTTTGTCTTTTGGGGACTCTCCATTCATTTCTATGGGGAAAACTCTAATCCCAATATGACAACCTTAACCCAGCCCAAACCTTACCCAAAAGTAACCAAAAAAATTTGAGACTTTTGCCATTTTTAGTTTTTTGATTTCATTCACAAATCTTTGTGGAGCTTTTATCACATTGTGGGGGACAAATAAAAACATGTTCACATGCCTTTAATGGAATTCATAGTTACTTTTAAAAGTCTGATGTTTGCTCTCAGATCTCATACACCACAACAGTCTTAGTGGCCCAGACCTACAGTACAAAGACCTTGGAATGAGGTATTGAAGTTTTAGTTTGATAGACTGCTGTGAAAGGCGGTTTTAAATTATGACAAAAAATCAGGAATAAGAATTGTGAGAAATTGCAGCTGACTTCTCTGAATTCTGAATGAAAGATCAGTATGACCATTTCAATTTTCAGGTCCTTCCACAACATCTCAATTGGATTAAAGTCGGGACTTTTTATTAGCCAATTCCAAAACATTAACTTTATTCTTCCATAACCATTCTTTGCTAGAACGACTTGTGTGCTTATGATCATTGTCTTGCTGCATGACCCACTTTCTCCTGAGATTCAGTTCATGGACAGATGTCCTGACATTTTCCTTTAGTATTTGCTAGTGTAATTCAGAATTCATTGTTCCATCAATGATGGCAAGCTTTCCAGGCCCAGATGCAGCAAAACAGGCCCAAACCAGGATACCACCACCACCATGCTTCACAGATGAGATAAGGTTCTTATGCTGGAATTCAGTGTGTTCCTGTCTCCAAACATAATGCTTCTCATTCAAACGAAAAAGTTCTATTTGGTCTCATCCATCCACAAGACATTCTTCCACTAGCCTTCTGGCTTCTCCACATGGCCTTTAGCAAACTGCAGAGGAGCAGCAATGTTCCTTTTGGAGAGCAGTGGTTTTCCCCTTGCAACCCTGCCATGAAAACCATTGTTGTTCAGTGTTCTCCTGATGGTGGATTCATGAACCTTAACATTACCCAGTGCAGCAGAGGCCCTCATTTGCTTAGCAGGTACCCTGGGGTCCTTCGTAACCTGGCTGACTGTTACACGCCTTGCTCTTGAAGTGATCTTAGATGGTCGACCACTCCTGGGAAGGGTAACAATGGTCTGAAATTTCCTCCATTTGTACACAATCTGTCTTACTGTGGATTGGTGGAGTCCAAACTCTTTAGAGATGATTTTGTAACCTTTTCCAGCCTGATGAGCATCAACAGCCCTTTTCTGAGGTCCTCAGTAATGTCCTTTGTTCATGCCATGATACCCTTCCACAAACACGTTAACACTTTGCTAGACTCTGTCCCCTTCAAGTTCCTACCACCTTTCTTCATATGTTCAGTTATTTCCTTTCCCATCCCTTGTCCACTGCAGTCCTTCTTCCTCTGTACTTCTCCTCTCCTTCCCTTCCTCACTTCCAGCAGAAGCTCCAGAGGTCTGCTTCCTTGGCAGCTAAGCTGCTATTAGCCTCCGACTGGAAGTCTCCTGACCATGTAATTCCCTGTGTTTGGAAGTTCACCTTCTTCAATTTGACTCTAGTAAAATTGTCTGCAGCCCTGATTGATAAGTCTTCCTGCTAAGCCATTCAGAGATGGTTTCAATACATGCAACCACTCAGGAGTAGCTGGGGGGGGTCATTTGTGAGACCATTTGCCTTGTACTCTCTCGCTCTTTCTTTCTTCTTCTTCTTCTTGTTATGTAGCTTTTACCCTTCTCCTGGTCACACTTGTCCCTGAGCATTTGTTGCTAATTCAGCCTAGCTGCACTAATGCCTAGTTGAGTTCTTGACTTGATTGTAATATGCTGTTTACCTCCCATGTACATTGCTTTGGATAAAAGCATCTGCTACTGTAAGTCACAGATGGGCAATCTTATCCAGCAAGGGCCATTGGGTATGCAGGTTTTAATGCAACTGCCTAATTAGATTAATAATTAGAGGACCAATTGGCTCATCACACCTGGCTTTGAACAGCTGACCTAAAGGTTATCCCAAAAATCCGCATACGCACTGGCCCTTTGCGGATAACATAGCACAGCGGAGGGCAAAGTAGTAAAATGTAAAAAAAACAATGTGTCTGAGCTGAGAGGTACTTTGTGAAAATATGCTTGGTTAGTATATAGACCTGTCACATCGGCCATCAGTCACCTGGTCTCGTCAAACGAAACTCCTGCCTTCAGCTGTAAAGCTAACAGCGGTATCATTGACAGCAAGGAGTTTCCCTCAAACACGTCATTTTCAAAACATATACAGAATACAGAATTTTATAACAGGTCTGTGCAACAAAGTAAAAAAAATGAAGAAAACAATGGAAGGAAAAAAGGTGAAATACCTTTCTCAAAGGTCTTAGATAACATATTACCTATGCACCCTTTTAGAATTCCGTTAACTAGGTCCTGCTATACTGCAAAAACCCAACTATTATTATTTTATGGCAGACAGACAGATCACTTAGTGATAGTGGTAACTAACTCTCTTAGTTGAGACTTGATATGGTTTGGTTTACCTCAGATATGGTACTTTCTATCTACACAAATGGATTTGTAAGCAACATGCAATATAAGGGGAAACAATCTCATGAAAAAGAGATGCTACATCAAGAACATTTATTTTTGCAAAAGATGGGCTTCTTACAAAAAAACAACCAACACATACAAAAAAGTAAAAGAACTGTATAGAATAACGTTTTAAAGGAAAGGAAGATTCTAAAATAATTCTGTATGCCTAATGTTTTCCCCATTTCAGTAGAACCTGTAAACAGCTTTTAAAAATGTCTCTGAAAAATCAAAAATATAGTGACACAAAAATAACCACTTCAAAAGCACTGTTTTTGAATACTAAAAAATGAAAATTACATATTTCATTAAAAGGAAGATTAAAACCTAAAAAAAACCTCCTGTTAAATGAAGACCAAAATTCTCATAAAGTTACTGGAATGTAGAGGCTTCTATATTATGTACAATACTGTTGTATTTTAACATATCACAACACAAATTTTCACTGTGGAAGACAAAATCACATGAATGACTGGAGTGTTTCCTTAGAGGGTCATGTTCATTTTAAGCCAGTTTTCATTTTCTTAACATATCACTCTTGATAAGTTAAACGTGGTTTCATATGTTAAACATGGCTCGTATCATCTGAAAGATACCTCAAAAAATACTGGATAAATACTTTAAAGTGTAAATCTAAGAAACATACCATCTGTATTTCAATGCATACAATACTTTGCATCTTGGAGCAAGGGATTGTTTCTACACCGTCAAATCACTACTGAAGAAATACCTGCAGCAGTATTTCTCCTCCTCTCCATCAGACAGGTGCTTTGAACGATGCCAGTCTAGTATCTTACATTGCCATGCATATGATGACACCAGCTGATGTTTATGCAACAAGGCACTACATTTCAGCTTGTATCTACATTACATTCAAAACGGGATTTCAATACTTTTCATCATAACACGAATGTGGTCATCACAGAATTCTCGGTGGCATTTAGGTCAAATGAGCAATACTAGTGGTTGAAGCTCCCCTAGCCTAGCAGTCTAGGTTAATATCTAGCCAACCGCTGCATATAACATCACAAACTATTACAAACAAAAATCAAGAACTGATTCACTCAAATTAACAAAAACGTTTAACTGGTATATTGGAAACTGAAAACTGACAAAAAAAAATAAAAAATGAAACGACCAGTGTGTCTGATAATACTAGACATTGATCATGTGTAGATTCAGTCAGGTGTACAATCTTGAAAAGTACTACTTTAACTGTGCAAATAAAGGACAAAATGCCTCATATAAATTGAGAAATACATACACAAAATTTGAATAACATACATTTCCAGTGTCATTCGCATGTTAACCTGGAATTTTAATTTTTTTTACCATTGTTAGACAAAAAGTTGTAATCTAGATGTACTAAGTATTCTGAACATACAGTGGGGTAAACACTAGCAACGTCCCACTGCTTGACACATACAGTATATTGAAACTTGCATAAAACTGATGTCAGTATTCCTTATCTGTGCCCAAAATACACTATATGCATGTATTGTGCAACCACGATTAAGACACCAAGATGCAATTCTGGTTGTAAAAAAATCAAACAAAAAAAAAATAAACTGTACACTTATTTCACCTACAGAGCATGGTGAACATTTCAATTTTACATAATTTGGCCATTGCCCAGTTTACTAAAGAAACTATGAAGCTATGCATTAACACATGTGTGCATAAATTTGAATTTAAAACAAAAATTTTATTAAAATTAAACCTAAGCTAAAATGTCTGGAAAATATAAAATTATCAAGCAGAAAATCAATGAAAGGCTGGAGTAAAGATGGACGATATGTTAATATTAAAAGAATTTATAAGACATGACATATTGAAAAATATTCCTCGAGAATAACATAATTGACAAAAAAAAGCGTAATTAAAATTTTAAAGTCCAGTTTTGTTAAATCCAGTTGAATTCTAATCCCTTACTTGTCTGAATTCCCTTAACATATAATCCTTTGTATGTCTTAATCCCCTTAGTTTAAATTTACAAAGAAATAACCATTTTGGTTAACTTTTGTAGCACCATCTGTGAAATGCCTTCACTCCTTTTTGTTGTTGAAGTTCATAGCCCATCATTTATTACTCGTCGTGCTTGTAGGAAAAGTTTCTCAATTAAAAGGACAGAAACGTATGAGCCAATGATCCTATGAGCATAACCATTGTGAAAACTGTAGACACCTTTGGTTTTACAACTGCCATGGTAACCCATTTGTCGAATATCAGCATACTTCGTCCTGATCTGTCTATGTGGCAAGACTTGCTTTTGAGTTCTCTTCAGTGCCATTGGCATGGGAGAAAATATCCACTGCTTCATTAGCAGTGAAAGAAAGGGCTGCAGCTGACAGAGGGGAAGCTTGGTCACCAGACACATCGTCCGAACAACCTCGTTCCGGCAGTCCGTCGACTGCTGCCAACTTCTTTGAATTGTATAAAAGAAAAGTTCATAGAATTCATCAGCTTGCTTACCGCTTGTTATGTATCAATCTATACAGTCGCTGACAAATTCATGCTTACCTTTTGAAGACTCTCAACCTTCTCTTCATCCTCTCCCTTTTGTCTGGCGAGTGTCAGTAGATTATCCAAAACTGACTGCTTTGGATGCATGCCCTTATCAAACCTATTATACATACCACACCAAAGCCTGAAGAAATAGATTTTTAAATCAGTGGATACTCAGAGTAGACATAAACTTGGCTTGTTGATTGAGGCAATGTCATATCAAGTACATATGGCGGGTGACTACTCTATCAAAGCAGCTCTGTAATGGTTGACCACTAGCACACAATGTTTTGCTAATCGATATCTCACTGAGCTAATTAACTAACTGTCAATCAATCAATCAATCATTTGAGCTGGTGGTGAAATTTAGCCAATACAAGGAATGGCTGAGGTGCCCCTGGGGAGAGTTTTGGGAACTGAAGCAGTGTTCATCTAGCCATCCAGCAACATATCAGTAGCTTTTTGGAGAATGGAAAAAAAGTGAAATTAGTTTTTACTGTGCTACCATTTTTGTGCATAGATTCTAATATTAACTTGTGAGCAAAGATGCACTTACTGCCTAGATAAATAGCTTTAAACATTTTCTTTGACTTTTGCACAGTACTGTGTACACCTGTGTATATCCGTGTACACACACACACACACGCACGCATATATATATATATATATATATAAAAAACACAGACACACATTCATTAATTCTTCCTTACTTGAAATTGAATGGTAATGTGTTTGGTTTCAGCACGCCAATATAAAGGGGACCTTTATATAGTGGATTTGTGAACTGCTGTCTTTTCTCCAATAGAAATGGCCAAACGTTGTAAGTTTTTTCCTGGAGCCTGTAAAATAAAGATAAAACTCAAATACATCTGCACAAACAGGAAGCTTTTATACTTAACACACATTCTACTTATTTTACTATGTTAGGCAATAAATAAGTATCAGGCTAATTAAGTTAATAAACTGACATGAATCAATTCACTGTCTGCAATGAAAGTATTCACTTTCTCAATAGGGATGAGACAGAAAAGACTCAAAAATGAACAGATCAGAAAAGGAATAAAAAAAAAAAAACTCAAAAATGAACAGAATAAAGGAATACTTACTTCATTTCTAATCTCTCCTTTTCACAGTTGCCAATGAAGTTACCGAACTGACAGGCATACACGTAGTCATGGATTTCAGTGAGATATCTCTCATTAAACTCAAAAGCACAGGGGTACTGCTCCGTCAAATGCCAGAGGCATTCAACAAACTGAGTGAAAACAGGCGAAACTTCCTTAGGATCTCCATCTAAATGGCCACACCTAAAAAAAAACATTTGTTACACATAGTAAAAAGTTGTAACAGTCTAAATAATTATTACTAAAAATGCTAAGACTATTTATCCCCATTTAATTCCCAAATATATGGAGCCCACAAAGTCTCGAAAAAGGGCTTGAATTGCAAAAATGATTGGTGTACATCACTGTGTATTGGACACCAAGAATCTGTGATTAAGGACTGCCTGGCTACATGTTATAGATGGAAAAGTGAATATTGAATATGAGCCTAACTTTATCGTTGCAAGACATTCTAACACAGAAGTAGAATTTTATGACCGCTCCCTGTTCACAGAAGTGTTCTCAATACCCGGTTCATCTTGTGCAAACAAGATTGTATCAATGTCTTGACTCTACACAAACAATAGACGCAAAGCTTGACTGAAATAGTTAAATTCAACAAAGTTACTTTCTGAAGGGTTACAGCCCTACCCTAACAGTAAACACCAGGTAGAAATGAGAAAATAATCTGGATGAAAGATACTGAAGGAGAATACCTTTGAGTGAATTTGTGCCCCATTGATATCCATTCTTTTTCTATCAAAACCTTTAAATAAAGGGGGGGGGGGGTTCGTTAAAAGAAATAACTATGTGACACAACAAAACTGATATTAAATAATTAAACATAAAAAGTAGCGAATTAACAAAGAGCTGCATAAAATATATCTGGAGATAATCTAATTTGAAACTGTAACAGCCCATATGAATGGATCTACCTCTTAACACTAGACAGGGCTGGTCCAACAGCAAAGGAATGATGTACACGTACCATCAGACCCTTCATTGTTCTGTAATAGGGATCCAGGAGGACAGCAGCCAGAGAACAGACCTGAGCTGTACGATCCCAACCATCTGAGCAGTGCACCAGCACACTAGCATTTTCTTCTGTCACAGCCTGCAAGAGGAACCGTCATAAGTTTAAAAAAAAAATACCTCATCTTTACTACAGCATGTGCATAATCATTATGCCATATTCTGATCATGTATCATTTCCAAGAGCATCTTCCATCCGACTGTTTTCCATCCCCACTTGTCCTACAGAGCCTATGTTGGAAGCTTCATACTCAAAGCAAAGGATAACGCAGGACGGGTCCCCCGTATCGCAGGGCGCATACGCCATTCCAATTCCAAATCATATCAGTCTAAATATTCGCTGGATAGAATCGTTACCAGGTGATATAATTGCTGGGTTGAGAAAGGACATGTGTTTTATTCAGGTGTGCATAGTGAGGCAACTTTACTACAGATGAAAAAGACCAAAATAAGAGAGATCTAATGGATACTGAAAAGAGAAAAATTGTGAAAGCTTGCTAAAGTTATTAGGTGTGACTCGAGTATGATTAAACTCTTTGCCTATGATAATCACTCAAAAATTTGGAATTCAGTGACAAAATTGTATGCCTTAAAAAACAAAAATAATACCACTTTAATAATTATGCACACACTGCTTACATTTAACCACTTGAATTCAACGCATTTTCAAATGAAGCAAGTGAAAATAAAATGAAAATAAATTAGCACCAGGGGTAACATTACATTTAGAAATGTGAGTTGGAGATAGCATTACCTTCACTAAGAATATTCCAGCATCCATTATTGCTTTAATGTGACGCAACCAACCAGAATTCTCCAGTCCAGTTAAGTAGTCACTCATCGTGGGTGATTTCACCGCACACACTGTTGACAAAATTAATATGTACATTTCTGTACTAAGTAGAACATTTACGGCAGATTGTGGTTTAAGCTGTAACTTTCTCATTGACATAGATTAGTGAACACATATTAATAATGGTGCTGAGTAATCAAAGGTTATGGTAAATGTAACTGGCTGGGTAAGAAAATAAAAAGCAACCTTCTAGAAGCTTCTGCAGACTGCTTCTCATCACATGGATGTTCTCAATGCCCACAAACTGAAAGCGGATGTTGGAGTAATGGTCCTCATTCTCGTAACCTTTCCCAGCTGCTCTGTTGGCCATAGCATTCAACTAATGAAGAAAAGGAATTGCAGAATTGGTAAGAGAAAAGGAAACCTGAAGTCCAGCCATTAATCCTTTTTTGATGCAGGAATGAGTACCTTGGGCCGGGTGTCCACCACATACATGTAGGAACTCTTGGGATTTGCCTTGCTAATCTCCTGCAGCATCTGCTCATCTTCCACACAGCGAGCACTGAACCCAGACAGAGGCTGGCTGCAGCGGCAAATAGCAGCCTAGCGGAAAGGGCGAAATAGTGATTATCGTCAGAGCCGAAGGCAGCCCTCCTGCCACCCCCTAGAAAGGAAACACAACCTCCTTAAGTGCAAGATTCTGGAATATAGGCCAGCAATTAATTGGGGGGGAAAAAAAAAACACTCTGTGGGTATTTCAGGATTAAACTTACACTGTTCTCCTTGTGGAAGTAAGACAGAACTGGAAACCGTCCCCTGCTCCTGAATTTGGAGCTACCCACTATCGTGGGGTTGTTGGCTGCTTTTGGAACAGCCAGCTCAGCAGGATACGTACTGCAGATCTATGGATCACCACAGGCAGTAGATGGATGATCATGAAGGCATGAGTGAAGATGTACAGTGAAAAACAAATAGTAGGACTGTAACAGTACATGTATTCATCACGTTCAGTTCCGTACGTACAACACAACATATTAATTCATTTATCGACACAGGCAGAACCCAAATGCACAAGATGATTTTCAACATGGATAACAACTAATTGTGGCTGAGCTGGTTACGTCAAATGCTGGTTACAGTCAGTTATAATGGCCAGTTTGAGAACATCTTGTTCTTTCCATAAATTACATCAGCACCAGACAGAGTAGTTGATGAAACCAAGACTGTCTGTCGGCTGATATACAGGACTTGGATATGTTGGTGGGAACACATCAATCTCATTGTGACAACTTCATCTTAGTGTGTGCACCACTAGAGCGAGGCTGAAAACCTCTCACCAAGGCATCTAAGGCACTTTTGCCAAGAAATTTAGACTGGGCAAAAAAACTTTTTTAAATAATTACTGCTATTGGGGTCTTTATCATTGCAGATATGCAACCATATTTCAGTAGCACAGTACATGAGATTTAGATAACATTTAGTAGGATTATAATTGTTATGATGTTTTATTTTTGATTTTTTTTTACATTGTAGATACTTATTTTTACAATGCACAAATAAGTGTTACTTTTTTTTCCCCAGACAGATTGCTTTTGGTTTATAACTGCTCCTAATTATGTGCAGTTTTAATAATAAATCATTTCAGAACAAATTATGTTTTCTTTGTGGTACCGAAACTGCACCGAACCGTGATCCCAAAACAGAACCATGAACGTTCTGTACAGTCACACTCCCCGCAAATAATGCATTGAAACTATTCATATTCCACAACACAAATGACAGCATGTTCATCTCAAAATAGTTATCAAAGAATCAAAAAGGTAGGGAGAAAAGCACTTACTCCATAGTTCTTGTTAAGATCAGTCAATTCCCACAAATCATTAGGCAAGCCCATCCTTTCAAACTCCATCTTCAGATTTACAGCACCCCAGCCAATTCTTCTGTCATTTTCATCTTGTTTTGGGTTGTACAGGAAAGCATATAAGTCTTCATATTTTGCTGCCAGGTGGAAAAACACAAAACAACTGTTACACAAATAAACGCAGAGTAATCTCCGGAATGCTGAGAAATAGATCTTGATGCATCATACCCCCTTGAATTAGAATTATAAAACGATGAACACAAAGCAAATCAACGGTGCTTTGTGGTCTTGACCACATGACCACTGTACCTGGCTGTGACAGTTTGAGTAAGGACTGGAAAACATCTTGACAGTCTCTCTCCCGAGGAAGAACAAAATGAGCTACACGGAAGTTTTTACAGTGGATGAGAAGGGGGCACCCTGCTGGTGTAAGGGGCAGCTTCTCAACTGTAGCTATGTGATGGTGTAGAATCTGTCCAGCAAGACACAATGACAATTTAAAACCATAATTCCATACAAAGTATGATGATTTGACATGTAAAACTAAAAACTTCAAAGATGACAATAACTACAATATCTTTTATTGCTTGCTAATTATGATAATAAATGAGTGCTTATTTCTCCATAAACACAGGTCTCACAGTGTTTACATAAATGTAATTAAAAAATATATATATATATATATAAATATATACCCAGGTTTCCTTGCGTGTCTCTGATGCTGTTTCCACATAGATCAGGTGAGTTGTTGTCAGATAAAGAGTGCCAACTGCAGGCTTCTTGGGTGTGTATCTGTCCAGTAATTTAACTTGTTCTACCTGTTAGGTTTAAGTATAAAATATTCTTTAGAATGGAATTGAGTTATTTAGATTTTTAATAACTGTCAGCAAAAGAAAGTGGAAGAAACCATGACCTAGAAAAACACAGCAGTCTTATCAATTAATTCCAGTTACACATAATTTGTAATATTGCATAGATTGGAAATTCTGCAGCTACACAATATGTATAAAAAATGTTTGTATGCACATTTGTATTGAGTATGTACAAATGTATGTAAAATATGTACAAAATAAACCATGTTTTACTCTTGGAAAGTCCCAAATGAGATATGAGATGAGTTATGAGACTGAACAAAGAAATAATGGTTCTGTCCAAATAACAACAAATGATTTTTATAGGATGGCAATATGAAACGCAATTGTGAGCTGGGAAAAGCTAGATTAGGGTGGGGTCCATTTTCATTCAACAAATTTCTCCAAAAAGAAAATCCATACAAAACACAAAGGAGAAATTCTTGAAAATATTTGACATAATTTACGTACTCAAAAGGTGTATTAATTTTTTATGAAAGAAGTGGTTTAAAAGAGTGAGATTAAGTGTTTTTTTCCAGTTCAGAGCCTCATAACTCCTGCATGCTTTTGAATCTCATTTATTTCCCATTTGAAAGAACGTAAAGAATGTTCTTCTGAATTAAGTGACAAAATGTACACTTCCCCCTACATTCCTTTTTCTGAGGCACAAAAATAACATTTTTTGTACAATTTCTATAATTTTGGGGTGTGTCTCTTAAGAAATGGACCAAGCAACAGGTCAATGTTTTGTATACAAGTAGTATGCAGACATATGTATTTCACTACAAAACATTCAATGTTTTTTTTTCGGTTTTAGTTACATAATGTGCTACAAAAGCAATATCAATGCCTGCAGCTGACTGTATGGTAATGCTGGCTAAACTTGATACATACAATGGGTGAAGAAGCCATTCCCATATGCAACACAGTGTACCTAAATGAACGAGTTACAATCATATTTCTATACAACAAATTTCAGTTCATGTATACTCTTAGGAGCAAAGTGGTATGCTTTGCAATACCAACAGAAGTCAGCCAAAATAAATCACTTATCTAAAACTAAATCATGTAGGTATATTGCAACTACGTACATTGGACTACTAAAATCATAAAAGCGATACATTTGTAAAAATGTATGGGACAGCGATTAAGTGACTAGACCACCATATAAGGACTTGTATTACTGTATAAAATACCATAGAATAAAACACAAACCACACGTTTCATGGGGTACTCATCAGCATACTGCTTCTATTCAGCTGCAACTATATTCAGCATTTACAGTGCCTACAAATTCGCCATTAGGCAAACGGAAATGAAACTTTCATAAGGGCCATATAAATTTCTTCTGTGCAATATTTCAGTCTGCAAAGATGTGGAAAATGGTACTAAAATTGTACGAATTGTAAGTGGGTGTTGAAACACGGCTACGCAGATTTCTGTCAACACGACTCAGCAGCCCCGCAGCACGGAAGGCTTATTTCACGCCGTTCTAAGTTTGTGTTTAGCCACTAATACGTTATACATTCAAAAAAACAGGATGTCTAGCCTAAAAGCGGTTAATGATTGAAAACTATTCAAAATATCTTTAAAAGTACAATATATAATACCAATTTAACCCAAACTAAAATTTTAGAACAACTATAATTAACGGATTTCTTCAATACTAATTTTGCAAAATATATTCTTTCAAATAATCATAGTGGGAAAATATTTCTATGCTAGTTATTTCTAGGAAATTTTAAGCCTTTAAGAAGATAATCACTGCGAATATTTCTGTACGCGACTAATATGCGGGTGTCAGCGTTTATATTTTAGGTACATTAAAACTGCAATGTGAAAAAATACATATAACAAGCCTTACACTTAAAACAGATCATGACAATTGTGAATCACAGCACTTAACACAGAACTTAAAGGACCTGCTGCTAGCCTCAACAGAATCCAATTCCAAATTATAAAGACTGAGCCAAATATAGTTTCATTATCCATATGAACTAAGTAGTTTAATATACTCTAGATATTACCTTTGGCGTAGTGATATGTTCCATGGTAAAACGACGGTACAACGACCGTACACTGTTTTCAGCATATAGTTATGAATCTATTACTTTAGGAGATGAAATTTATGACCATTTCCGGAACTCTCATTTCGCCATGTTGAGTGTGTATGGTCCGAATCAGCTGAGCTCATAAAATAACGCGAGAGTGTGACGTAGGAGGCAACCGTCCATAGCTAAAAGGTACATTGGCGTATCAAAGGGACAATGGCATTTATTCACAGAGCTAGGATCAGTTCACTCCGCCTAATCCTAGACATAAGCAAAAATAATCATGGCGAAAAACTGATCATAGATCAGTGTCTTAAGGGTAATTTTATAGTACTCTCCGTTCACTTTAAAGTTAGTTCTACGTTACTAGTGTGAGTATAATAGTGACCTGCACCTGGGTATATTTCTTACTAAAATTATTACTCTGATAAAACACAAAATGAATTAGACCAATATAAATGGCGTTCCTCGTTTATATACTTAGAGTAGTTTTTATCTGGCAAAAAGTTGGCTGTCTCCATGATTTTGAATACTAGAAATAAAACATTGATAGTGAGTTTGAATATCTAATTAGATGTAAACTCAATGTGTTTTTGTCATTTTAATTCATTCTTGATGGTACCATATTTTTGTTTATTTGTTTTATGTTAAAAAAATTATTGTTATTGTTTAAAAAAATATGTTAAAATAGTGCTGATATTTGTTTCACAGATTAATATGCATTTTATCTTTGTGTTTTTTGCTTGGAAAAGTAAATTTGTCTGGTTTTTTCCTTACACATTTATACATGAAGTATATTAAGGAAAATAAGGAATGATTTGGCTTAACTGGGTTAAACTGTGAAGGCTAAAATTAGATTTTAAGATAACACAATATAATTAGCAATTCCTTTGGGGCAACTATTGCTGCATGTCCAGTCTAAGTAATTCCTTTAGCTAACTGGTTACTGTAAGTCATTATATATAGTTTGATTAAATGCAAGAATTTTCGTTACCAAATACCTTAGTCAACAACTCAACATCTGTTGTGGTTCCTGGGGTTTGCATGATAGACATTGTGTTGTGTTGCAAAACTTCAATGCTCTGTGAAAGTTGTGGTGTGGGGGGAGGGGTGGACATGGGTAAAAAGTCTTGTTACATTCTCATTTTATTCTATGAAGTAGATGGGCGTAATGATATGTTCTTCAGTTATTTGTGTCAATATAACTGCAAACTGCTCAATTCATCCACCAAAGAAAATGGGAGCTTGAACTAAAGACATGGACTAGATAATTCTATTGTGTAATCTATAGATGCTGCGATTTAAATGTCAGAAATGCAAAAGGTTCATATAAAAAGGTAATTTTAGTAAAAATCAAAACTGTTTTATATATACAGTCATGTGAGAAAATTATGACACCCCATGAAATAATCAGCTCTTTAAGAAATGTTCACATATCAATGTCTAATCATGTTTTTATGTATTTCTGGAAAAGAAAGTGACTTAATTGTAATTTAACAACAAAAATTAACATTTTTTTTTTTACACATCAAAAAACGATATGAACAAAAATGTGCAGTTTAATGGAGGAAAAAGTTAGGACACCCTACCACCTAATAACTAGTGTTGCCCCCTTTGGCTGATATAACTTCAGTGAGACGCCTTTTGTAGCCTTTTACCAGTCTCTGACATTGATCAAGAGGAAGGCTTGCCCCACTCCTCAACGCAGAATTCTTTCAGCTGTGAGATGGTTGAGGGGCTTCTTGCATGTACAGTACAGCCCGTTTCAAGTCACCCCACAGCATCTCAATGGGATTAAGACCAGGGCTCTGACTTGGCCATTCCAGGACTCTCCACTTAGTTTTTAGCCAGTCCTTGGTGGATTTGCTGGTATGCTTTGGGTCA
>JAODKF010000044.1:1731602-1743211 GCA_026779585.1 Mormyrus proboscirostris | reverse complement strand
CGATGTTACACAACACACAACGTGCCACAAAGAACGCTGCAGCCTTCTGAGGGCTGTACTGTAATGTTCCAGCTGACTTCATCTAAATATATGAAACGCATTTTCAGCAATACAAATGTATTTTCAATTACTGCAAGTGCTTAATTCTGATAATGAACTCAAAACGTTTTTTAACGATTTGGTTTGTTCTTAACATCTGTTGTTTTTCTTTTGGTGTTTTATTGAGCAGTGTGATTATATGAAAGCTTCAGATGCACTCCAGTAAAACGTATATAAATGAAAGAAAATAAAAAACCACTGATGCCCCTTAAGCGCATGTCCGTGTCAATAACAAGCGTCGTGCACACGCACGTTTCTAAAATGAGCTGCTTAAATACCGTTTCATAACGTGTCACTTACTTCAGATGTGATTTTTGTTGATCAATAAAATAGCAATGCACTGACAATGCGCTCAGCCATGCCTCATTTAAAAAAAAACACCACTCCTATGAACAGAAAGCGCAAAATCATTTGCTATTTTGACAACATGCGCTGCTCATAGTGTGAAAATGAGAGATGAGCTGGTATGAAGCCAACAAAAAATAGGGCCGAATTCAAGGCCTCAATGGTCAAAGTAGCTGCGAAGTGCTTGCTATGGGTGTAACCCTATGACCCACTGGTGGATTCCTGTACTGTGGGAAGCAGTCAAGCTGAAGGAGGCCTTCAAGGCAATGCTTGCACGGCGGCCTCTTGAGACGGCTGGAGCGAAGGCAGTCACAAAAGCTTACAAGATAGAAAAGCATGGAGAGGCAATGGTGAAAGATTGTCAAGTGGCTCAATAGATGTTTCGACAAAGTATTCAACGCTCAGGAGGAGGAGACAAGGCCTTGTTCAGGCTACGTTCATTTGGGCTGGCAAATACTCACCAACTGTGGGGACATTGCCAAGCAATGGAAAGAACAGTATAAGTAACTCCTTATCTCGGTGGTTCTGTAGTGGAAAGGCTGCAGAGGTAGATAAAATGCATCTAGAGATGCTAAATACACTGGGTGCTGTTGGGGTGCCATGCACATTAATGTTGCATAAACAGGACATAGCTGGCAACTGCTAGCTGCTCTAACCAGGGGGTAAGACTAGTTACCTAAAAACAGCTTAAAACCAGCGTTGGGAAAAAGGACAGGGAAGGAAGAAAAAAGGTAAATGAGCCACTTAGAGTTTTTCTGCCCTCAGTACTGGACAGCCCGGAGGACGACTGCCCGGAGGACGACTGCCCTAAGGGACTGATGCCTCCTGTCCAGCAGCATAAGAACCGTGACCACCTGCTTGAGGGAAAGGAGCTTTGAAAGCTGCCCTGACAAAGACATGTATCTTAGAAACGAAAGTCACAGGAGCTATACTTTTATTTTTGTGTGCCAGAGATGTTAATGTACATAAGTTAACATGAAAATGAAGGAATCAAAAGCCGACTTGTTGGCAATGACACAAATTTTAATCATGACTTCTGGAATGAAACCTTTTAGGGGCTTACTCAGAGATAACCGTCGTTAGTAATATTAACATTTGTGTACATGTAAACAAGAAACTGAAGGCTGACCATATACTTTCAGTGACAATATACAGAACTATTTTCTGTAAAAATTTCAAAGTGTTTTTATCTTATACACTTAAAACAGCTCAATATATACCACACTATGTCTATACAACAGCAGCATAACATTCTTAAATTTAGAACATGCATAACCATTTAAATATTTGATCATGATTTTTACAAATTATGAGAAGTGTCACAGTGCACTGAAATGCATCATTCCCTCAAGTTAAGTTTTAGACATTATTTTGCCTTTTTTATAGAGTTATGGAAAACCTTTGTAGAAAACGGATTTATCAGCAGTCATTTGCAACTGTGGAAAAACAAGCTGCACAACTTGCTTTTTAAGAGGAAAGCACCTCTTGCACAATATACCCATGACAAAAAGACAACTATCTGGCTGGTATATGATCACTGGTCACACACAGTTCAACAGACCAACACAGACTTACATAGAACATAAAAATACATAGAATTTACCCATCACAACTGAAATTAAAATTAGTAAATTAACAGTACTAAAAACATAATTTATATTCTTCCATGAGACACCATTGGTTTTTTACACTTATCTAGCACCTTACATGTCAAATTCATTATGCAAAAACACTTTATATTAGGCAGTGTTCATGAATGGAAAAAATATCAGTCTTTAAAAAATTATGAGAATGTTACAAAACAAACAAAAAAAAAAAAAACGACTGCAAATATGTGGGACAAAATGTCCCAGGGGCCCAAGCTGAGCTTCTGTGGGCTCTTTCCTCATTCATCCGGCTTTCTCTTTGGTTTCTTGGGGTTTCTCGAACGGCTCTTCGCCTTGCAGAGGGGACATATCGGAGCATTCCTGTGGATTTGCTGATGGCAAGACAGACACGCCTGAAACAGAGACAAGATTTCTTTTTAAATTTATGTTCCTCCTCAGCAATAAAGCTGCCAAAAGGTTCTATTTGTAGCTTTTTACATATTATGGATGATTCACACGTGAGAGAACTATTTCACTTTTGGAAATGTGGAATTATAAATGACATGTCGTCATGCTGAATAGTGTGTAGTGCAATAAAACTAAATATGACAGACTTTCAATAAATGCAACACTCTGCTCAATATTTACTCTTTGCCGTGAAAACAAAGTTTCTCATTGTCAGCCGACATTAATGCAAAACAGAATGTGTCAGTGCTATTTATGTTTGACTGCACAGCAGACAGCACTCAGCTGGTGAGCAACCTTTTCCACAATCAGTGGATAAACAACTTTCAAATGATTACCTGAATAACATTAGGGAATTTATTTTACACATTTACTCTAAAAATATCTACTCCGTCAATTACTACAGTGTTTTGAAAATAATATTGACTTAAACTAAATAAAATCAGATAACGCACCTAGAAAAGGTATTCAAAGCATAAGCAATATACAGTTGGGCTCCCATTTGCTGCACATAAGTGTTTTAAGGTAGGTATCTACTAACTCTGTGCTGAGTGACTTCTGCACATTCTGCTTGGCAGATCTGGTCTTGGTTAAGTTGGTTAAATGGTACTTGTGGATCACAAGTTTCAAGTAGTGCCACAAATTCTCAAAAAGTTAGAACTGATGGTCCCGTACTTAGGATCACTGTTCTGCTCAGAAGATCCATTCGAACAGACCCAAGCAAGTTAGCTAACAATACTGTACTGCACTGTTCTTCATCACCCAATCACCCCCAATTCGTTCAATTGCAATTCCAAGGCCCGGCTGATGAGAAACATCCCTTCAGTGCAATGCAGCGATGACCACAGTTCATTGTAAGGATGATGATAATCTTCTTGAAGAAGATTAATTTCTGTGTACATGTTATTTGAGCATCTTTTTCTAAATCTCGATTCTCTGTGTGTCCAGCCTCTTTCTTGCCACTGTCCAAAGCAGCGCAGTTTTTTTTAATTGATTGATGTACAGTTACTACTACAGTTCACCCAATGATATCTGTAGCTCTTTTCATACGATTGTAGGTCCTTCCCTGATTTCCATCATTAGTCAACTTGTTGATCAGAGCTGATGGACAGACTAATGGTGTGTGCAAAATTGCATACTTACAAAGTCGGTATTGAATTCCGTTATAAGCCTACTACTCGAGAGTTAATGCAGCACATACTGTATACATGCATGAGAACAGTACACATGAATTCGAACACTGTGGTCGCCGTCGTGCACGACAACCGACCCTGATGTTTGGCAATGGCATACTGTTACATCCCTTTCAGCCCATGGCTGCAACGTACGTTTTGTTTCTTTTCTGTCCGTGTCTTGTTCGATTCCAGGCCTTGCCCCGTACGCTAATTGATGGTGTGGTCTGTGCGTGGGGGGAGAGGGAGCTGCTGTTTTTAATTTGTTGTTGTAGTACTTTTGCTTCTTTTCGTAAAATTTATTATGTTGCGATAAACCCCTCAACGTCTTAAACTTGGCAGCTACCTCCCTGCACTTTGTTGCTATTGTGATCCGATGGCGACCCCCGGGAAAGTTAAAAACTTGAAAACTAGCAATGGAAAAAAAATATATATACACTGAGAGAACTTATGTAACTGGGGATTTTTTTTCTATGTAACCTTGTACAGAGATGCTACTTCCTTTGTCATCTTGACAAAAACTACAGAGCAAGTGATGTTTATCTCCGTTTGCAGCTGCCGTGGCCGTGTGGGACAGCGCAGCACCCATAGGTTGCACACTTACGAGTTTCGCAGGATATGGCATGTCATCCAGGTACCGCTCACCTACTGTCTCAGCTATGCTGAGCATTTGGGCATACAACTCACGTCACGTACTACATTTAGCCTACTACACAACAAACAAGTACGCAGTCCTACATCTCCTTCAGGATTAATAAAGTATCTACCATCCACCCATCTGTCCATCTCCAGATGCGCCCCAAGTATTCCTGGGCAATGTAATTCTACTTCTGCTTTAATGATCCAGCAGGATTTAGCCGGATGCCAAACTTTTTATTTTTTACACTGTTCCTAATGTTCATATTTATATTTGAAAATTGTAATATCTGTGCACTCTTTTTAGTCTTCATCTGAACACTTTTAGATTCAGTGCTTAACTAATAATCCTTAAACTGAGGTCTTTATCCAAAAAATATCAGTTCCTTCAAAAGTACACAAAAAGAAGCAAAAACTCAAAGTCATGCAGTTCTGGTTAACTTTCTTCACCCGTGCATATTAAGTTACCAAAAGTATAAGAGATGAAGAGTAGTGCCAGTATCATTAAATCACTGTTCTTTGAATTTAAAAATTCTATAAATCTTTAATTTTGCCCAACAAATTAAGCTGAAATCCCATAATGTACCTATTAGTCATTCATCTTCCATACCGCTTATCCTATACAGGGTCACAGGGATCCAAAGCCCATCCTGGAAATACTGGGTGCAGCACAAGAAATAACCAAGGACAGGGCATGCACACACACACACACACACACACACACACACACACATATTGACACATACAGACAATCCGGCAACCCAAATTCTTCCTGATTTTGGACTATGGGGGGAAATCAGAGGACCTTGAGGAAACCCCATAAAGCATAGGGAGAAATCCTACATACAGTAGGTAGAGCACAGCAGGAAAATGAACCCTGGTCTCCAGAGGGGTGAGGTAACCATCAGCAGCTGTATCATGACTTATAAACTGCTCATTCAGGAAAATTACCTTTCTGTCCACTTGCACGGTATGAATATGAATGTTTTATGATATTTCTGAATATAGTTCCTCCATAAACTAGAGGACCTAACTATTAGTAGCTAATTATGCTAGTCGTTAGCGCCAACAGAATACCATGCTCACTACACATGGAAACAGTGCGTATTGCCATATTTTAAATATACCTTGACAATTTGATTTTTGTACATTCCGTAGTGTCATTTCAAAAGTAAACTTCAAATTTTGCCTTGTGTAGTACTGTATGTGCACATTTTAATACTACAAATACTACTTTAACACTAGTCTCTTACAGACAACTTTACGGGAATGGCTCAACCTTGTTCACCACTGACAGAATTATGAACACTTCCTGTATTTTATTTTTTCAATACAGGACATTCCCATAAAATTAGGAGAGGGGTGATGGGGTTTAACTTTTATATGCCTCATGTTTTTAATTCATTATCAAATCTGGTGAGCAGATCCAGCTTTAATTCTTCACAGAATAAAAAAAAATGATGCAACGTCGTTGCACTAATCCACAAGTTTCACCACCAGCACCCTACTATTAAGGGCACTAGCTATGTGATCAAGCTGCTGTGTATACAGGAGACTTCTCACCTTCATCGGTGGGGGCTGCTGCCTGAAAGTAGCTGTCTGTCTGGCATCTTGTTTCCTGGCAACCTGAAGCTGCTGGGCAGCAGCTGCGGCAGCTGCAAGAGACTCTGGTATTGGGGGCTCTTGAGGTTCCGTCTGCCACTCTGCTTTCTGCTTTTCAAAATAACTGGAGAAAACATTTGATTGTTAATCAGGAAAGAGGTACAGGCAGCATGCGAAATACGGGGAGGGTCCAACACCCCCGGTTAACCCATGAGACCCCCTGCAAGTATCAAAAGCAAAATTTTAAGGGGGTCTCAAGATCGGTATTGCACAACAATATGGAGATAGGGACACCCCCCCGAATATTGACGGGCATTTTGCACACTGGGCGTCCAAGAAGTGAGGACATAGGTCCAGAGGTGGAAAGTTCAGGTCCAGAAAGTTTTAATCCAGACCAAGGTTTTGTTTTCACCAGCCAATTGAGTATAAAGAGTCACAATCACAGAGTACTCAACTGGAAGGTTGAAGCAAAACCTTGGCCTTGATTTGTATTTTGTAGACCTGATCTTTCCACCACTGCATAAGTCAATCTGAACATAACTCGATTATTATGGGGAGACAAAAGACACAGTATCACACACATTTAAGTAGACCTCTAACATGGGAGCGCAGTTAGTTTGCTTTGGTCCTTACCTCAGGCCGCACACGTGGTAAAATGTCTCTGCTAAAGTACATTAGGCCTGCTTCGGACGTCTCGATAAATGTTATTCAGGCTCTTATGGGACATTAGTGTGGCACAGGGAAGGTGACGGATGGGAAAGGTAAGAAAGCAATGTCACTTGGTTCATTTCATGGGAAAAAAAAAATAACAGGTGGGTCAGAGGATCATTCTAGTTATCTAGTTATTCAATAGTTGTCAAGCTTCTAGTTTTAGAAACATTAGCCAAGTAGGTTCTAGATTCATCCAGTTTTTTGATTCTCAAAATTCAGCTTCTGTTACAACTGAACAATTAGCCTATTCAAAAAAACTAAATAATACAGAAATACATCGTGCATCACTATTCTGCCTAAAAATGCAAAGACATGGTTTTGATATGGTCCATATCAGCCAGCCCCAACCAGTCTGATATAGACAGGACTTGATATACTCACTCCAAAGACAGCTTCTCCTCCTCTTCACACAGGTCTGGCAGTCTCTGGAGACCCAGTGTCATCCTTAGTGCATCCACGTGCTCTTTCAAGGGCTTGTACTCTTCATGGAGGCGTCGTGTTGATTCCAGTAACTTGTTCAGGTCATTCTCTGACTGTTTGATTGTGTTCTCCATCTGAAGAGAGAGAAAAGGGACACAACACTTTAATAAGAAACTGCCAAAAGGGGAATAATTGGTATTACTAGGGTTGGACGATATCGTGATATGTGAAATATGCACAAGTAATACTGCAATATTTATAAAATAAAAAAGGAGATTAACTTACCTGAAGTAACCTACAACCAAATAGAACTTATTATTTACCAACAATGTGTCTCAAATTAGTTGGTGGGGTTGCCATGAGTGGCGCCAAGACGCAAAACAAATGCGATGTGATTATCGTGCAACCTTGATTATCATAATAAAAAGTTTAGCAAGGGCTGCATGTCGCTTAAGTTAGCCGTTTGGTAATAGTTTCTCATGCAAATCTATACAAACATCTTCAACATAAATGAAAAATAAACTGGCAACCCAAGATGAAAACCATGGGAATAAGAATGAGGGTGAAACGCCACAATGGAAATCATCATTTCAAATATTTGCCCATCTCAAGGTATTATTGCTTTACCACATTGATGTCTGCATGAATCAGTCTTAGCTCCTCCACATGGGCCATCTTCTCCTGCAGCAGGAGGTCCATCTCCTGTTTGTACTCCTTAAGATGCTTCTCCTCAGACTCCAAAGCTTCAAACTCAGACTTCAGTCTGGACTTTATCTTCTCCATTTGAATTGTCTTGTTTCTGGGGAAATAAACAGAGTCCAGAAAAGAGAAAATCATTAAGTGTAAAAATGCATGCTCATTACCGTTTATATATGCTTTCCTGATCAGCCAGCCCAGTGAGAAAACAAGAACATTTAGCTGTTCTTTGCATGGAAAAGTACAATGCAGTAAGTTGTACTCCAGCATAAGCATAGCTACACCTTAAACTGGTGACCTAAACTTAAAACGATTTCCTCATTTCAAAAGCAGCTAGACCATCATTTACCGCTTCTCAGCACTAGTCATATAGCTGTTATTTTGTTAGTACAGTGTTCTGTTAGAAAAATATGACGCTTGACAATGATTTGTGTACCGAGAACGCTAGCTAGCCACACATCTAAGTGGCAGTCTCCATGCAGTGAATAAAGCACTACAATAAACACAGAAAAGATACAACACTGCTTAAACTGTAATTCTCATGACTGGCTAGCAATTTCTTTGTCTATATACTAGTCACATAATAATCATTATAATTTGTCTTGAAGAAAAGAATTTTGTCTAGGAAATACCAGCTAGCTGAAATACACTAATTGAAACAACTGTTAAAACACAGCAGTTTCTGAACTTACCTTATCTCTTTAATGTTTTCTAATTTACACATAATCTCCTGCTCATCCGTCATGACTGCTGTGCTAAATTTCAGGCTTTTAAGGCGGTGCTGGTAGAAAGAAGCAAAACAATGAAAGAATTACCAGGCCACCCAAATTGCGCAGCAGCTGCAGAGGTTCCCGGCTCTGTAGCTGTGGACCACTGACGTTATTTCCGGTGTGACACCATATTTTGTGACCTTCGTAATATGTGACGCCAGGGGCGCTGGTTCACGTATTATTAGGAAAGAACGCAAGGTTCTTGTTCATGTGCACCGGCCCTCTGCGTATTTCACGTACTGTAATTATTTTACCTTTCACAAATAAGGTACCGCAATTAATTTACATTTTTCAAGGCAGCAGGCTCTTTCAAGGCAGCAGCGTTTCCACTTTCTGTTCTTATTTGTATTTGTTAGTGTTGTCTCATGAGCTTGGAAATAGCTCTTGGGCATGTTCTTTCAAAATCAGTATTATATAGGTGCCTGAAAGATTAAGTAATTTTCAGCTATAAATCATATACCCGGTATTGCAACTTTTTTTTTTTTTTTGCTTGCTTGCTTTTATTTTTGATTTTTTTATTTCAAAGGGGATTCCTGTAACCTAAATAGAACTATATCCACAAAGGATAGGCCTATATTAATGTTAATGCAGATAAACCCTATGTTTTAAATAATTGTTTTAAAATACATGCCAGTATTACATGCTAAGTTATTCTTTTCAATTGTCTTATTTTACTTTCTGATTGTTTATTTGGCGTTTTAAACTTGTGTATTTTGTGCAAAGGGCTAGTGCACATGAACAGGCCTGGGAACCTTGCATTAATTCCCAATAATATGTGAAATGGAGCCCATGGAGTCACACATTAGGACAGTCACAAAATATGGTGTCACACCGCAACATGTTAATGTTAAAATAAAGGTCTACTGTATAATATGCTCTCAAGAATACATTAACAGAGTGCGAACTGTTACGAATAAGCCAATGGTGTAGATTTTGGTATGGACAGTATGGGACGTATGTTCCTATTTGTACTGTACATGGGAATACTGGTCGTTTATAGGTGCCCAAGGGTTTCAAGGCTGATTCGGTCCCTATAAATGTGAAAACCAAACTTTCACCCTTAAATCAAGCCATGACATGGGCTGGATTTTCATACAGTCTTGGTTTGTGTTCTTTGTTTTTTATATATATATATATATATATATTTCAAGTTTTCAAGAATTCAAAATTCCTTGAAGCATGTCAAGTGATAAACCTGAATCGTCAATCTGCAGCTATATATTGATTCTCTTGTAAAGGTTTTTTGGGATGTAACATCACCTATGCTTCCAACCACTTAATTTCTGGTGGTCGCATACATGTACAATGATTAAATTGTCATTATTATTTACCTTGATGGCAAATTCCTGTAGTAAGATGTAGGTTAATATCCAGTGACCAGTCTGGATTGAGTATCTCCTATCTTTTTTAATATTCTTAAATTGATTAATCTGCTTTGATACAGTCGGTGGTGGTGGGATTCAATTCAATTCAATTCAGTTTATTTTTATATAGCGCCCTTCACAACAGAGTTGTCCCAGGGCACTTTACATGGGTGTGTTCGAATACATTGATATACATATAAAATGAGACACATAAGACAAAAGAAAGAGAGAATAGAAAAGAAAGAAAAAAGAAAAAATTGTGGTCGTGTAAAGCACAGTATACTGCGTAACACATCTTTTCCTTTTTTTAAATCTCATTTATTGGACCATGCTTTCCAAACTTACTGGCCACTACAAAATGTTCGGTTTTTGCATTTGTTAATGTTTTTTTCCAGGGGAGTATACGGTAAATAAGAGGTTGCAGTCTTGTCATTGGTGTGCGTTTGTGTCTGTTTTGTAATTGATCTCCAATAAAATGGGGGTGTGCATTACAGGATGCGCTATAGGCTATTGGTAGATTCGCTTGCATCTGTGACTAGCGACAGGGGGCGGCAGACCTGTTGCTAAGAAACAGTTTGTAGGAGGCAGCTGGGATGATGCAGGAGGCCGGAGCGTCTTTTTGCCGTAATGCGTATGCGATGTACTAGTAACTTCACTCACATTTAAAGTATATGTCTCTTTCAGAAAACCAGTTTATAAACATTCATGAGGCGTCGTTGTGAACTTGGTCTGTCGTTATATATATATATTATAAATGGTTTTGAAGCCGCCTGCGCCAACGTGTCCTTTACTGCCCAACCCCGTTTCGGAAAGTGAACATTTTTTCCGGGTGAGAGGGAGCCTCGGCGCCGCTCTCACGGTGAATGCCGGGGACGACGAGGACGGAGATGCCGCAAAGGAACACGTAAGAACATAACGCTTTTACTTTTGCTTGCTATTAAAGCAACAACAAAATTACAAGCTGCAACATTCTTAAAGCAACTGGAATCACGAATAACAACTATTCTAAGTGATCCTATCTTATAATGTATTAATCATCGTCGTTTGCCGCTTGTTTCTTTTTAGGTTCACGATTCGTTACTTGTTAATGTGCACTAATAACGACAAAAGTTTTACAGTATCTAATGATGAGAACGTAAAGACGAAGGTACATTAGTGTATATATTTAGTAATTGATCTGAGGTAATTCCTTTTTATAGGCTAATATGAAATAATGTATGGTTAAAAGCAACTATTAAAAAACATCGAAATAAAAAGATTATGTATTAAGTGGAGAAAGTGGAAACAAGCGTGACGGTTTGGCTCTAATGAACTAAACAGATCAAAACTTAGTATATAGTATATGCGAATGTTAACATAGGTCTTGTAGTATAATTGCATACAGCTGTATTAAGATTAGATATAAAATGGTTAGTTTATCAGGTACATCTGCTATTTAACAGCTACTGCCTGTTCATACAAACAGAATCATGTGGTTGCAACTAAATACATATAGCAGGCAGTCAGGGACGCTCACTTACTGTTTGACTAAGCATTAGAAAGGATAACATGCACGATTTAAGAAATTTTGAATGTTATTTGTAATTGCTATTACCAGACATGATGGTTCCAGCAACTCAGAAACAGCCTTTCCGGAATTTTCACACATTACAATGTATAGATACTTCCGAGGGTATAGGTTTGGTTTCAACATTGGTAGGAACCAAAGTAGTACCGAGCATCCCCATCCCCCTAGTTACACAC
>JAODKF010000044.1:1695105-1724814 GCA_026779585.1 Mormyrus proboscirostris | reverse complement strand
TAACTTGAAATCAGGCGATCATTACTGTAAACAGGTTTGTTAACTTGTTTAATCAATTTCAGCACACACACACACATACACAAGCTCGTGTTCTACTCGCTAATTAATGATAAGTTAAAACAAAATGTAAACGTACTTAAACATTGTCGCGCAGCTTACTCTTGTATTACACATTATAATGAGCATTACTACCGTAACATAAGCAGAATTTTCGTGGTCGTCAGCAAGAACATTGTCATCGTCTAAACACTTTTTATTGAACCAATGATGGTTAATTTTTTATTAATTTAAGCAAGGACAGCTTTACAGATGGTCTTCTTTTCAGACAGCAAACGAATCGTTCGCTCACTGTAAAACTTCTTGGATTTCCCCTAACCCTCTAAAGACAGATATGCAGTCAGATATTCATTGCTTACGTCATTACGACGTTGTATGATGCCTTCTTCTGGTTACGAATCTAAAAAGGAAGTTGAATTACAAACTCTAAAAATTAGTTCCTGTTTGGAAAATCTGAATGTCTCTGTAGAGATTTAAGTGGCTTACTGTGATTCTGAACACATTTTTCTTTGTAATTATACTATTAATTTGAATTAAATCTGGGTTTAATATTACTTCTTATAATCTGTTATTGGAGATAATGTTTTTATTGTGTGAAATTATGTAGCCTTTAAGAAACCCAAGATATTCAGAAAACTTTTACTTCTTTGCATCCAGGGCTATATACTGTGCCTAATTTCAGCAAAACGCAGAAGGAAGACAGAGCGGTAGTTCCTGCTCCAACAGCTGTGGACACTCACTTCGGACATAGAACATGAGTCTCAGGCTGTGATTGAGGTGAGGGAGCATGCAGAAACCTCAGGTGATGAGCAAGAAGTAAGACGTGCTCCATGTCGGATGAACCAAAAATGGAGAAATGCTCTTCTGGCAATGACTCCAGCACGCTGAAGGTGACCCGAGATGTCAGCGGGGAGTCGGACGAGGGTAGCAGCTCAGAGAGTGAGATGGAGCAAGGCTGTGGGAGCAGTAGCAAACAAGAGCCGCTTATCTCTACCAAAGTGCACCGGCAGCTCTGCCGCTTTCCCTGCCTGGACCGGCCCAGCTTCTCTCAGAGTGGCACTTTTCAGGACCTCCACGCTGAGGAAAACAAGTTCTGTAACAGTCTTCCTACCAATGAAAGGGAGCACCAGGCCAAGATGGATTTCGCATTGAAGTTGGGCTATTCGGGGGAACAGATTGAAACTGTGCTGAACAAACTGGGACCCAGTGCCCTAATTAATGACATCCTGGCTGAACTGGTCAGACTGGGCAACAAGGGTGAATTGGAGGCTCCAGACAGCAACTGCATCAGCACAAGCACCTTGGTAAGTCGAGGTGCTTGTACCAAGGAAATTGCCAGTCCAAAGGTGTCATTAGAGGAAGAAGCTGTTGACGGTTTTGATAACCTGAGGCCTGTAGTCATAGATGGCTCGAACGTGGCAATGAGGTGAGTCTCACTGACTTACAGATGTCAATATGTTATTGTTCTTCTTTTTTAAACTATGCCTTGACCTGTCAGACCAGTGTTCTTTATGTAGGCGAATGTTTGAGAACTGGAGGTTTATTAGTTATTTTATCATTTTATTTCTTGTAGCCATGGAAACAAAGAAGTATTTTCTTGCCGTGGTATCCAGTTGGCAGTGGATTGGTTTCTTGAGAAAGGACACAAAGATATCACAGTATTTGTTCCAGCTTGGAGAAAAGAGCAGTCCAGACCTGATGCCCCTATTACAGGTATCAGAGGCCTGATTCTTAAGGCCATTTGGGCTGTGGCTTTATTATCATTGACTGTAGTATTGGCTGGTGGCATTTGATTATGTTGCAATACAGACATTATGTACTTTTTTACAATGTTAACATTAATGTTCGATACAGGAAGACACTGCTAAATGAAGTGCTTTCTTTTATGGTAAAATATAAATGAAATATCTGTTTACTTTTCAATGCCTTAGCCCATTATAATTTAAATTTTGAAACTGCTGAAAACACGTTTGGCATCCCCAGTGAGATCAGACTGTGTTTCTTAAAGGCACAGCATCTGAATGATTTGTTTACCCCTACTGCAGAATGTACAGAATCTTTGGATACATCTTTGTGTGGAACTGTGATTAATTTCAGCCCTGAAAAATGAAAAAGGATTTAAGTCTCTTGCATCTGCAAAGTTTAAATGCTGTCTGATTTTAAATAATTGCTACGTGGTTCCTAGATCAAGAAATCTTGAGGAAGCTAGAGAAAGAGAAGATTCTGGTGTTTACACCATCCCGTCGGGTCCAAGGTAGAAGAGTTGTGTGCTATGATGATCGCTTCATAGTGAAACTGGCTTGTGACTCTGATGGTATCATTGTATCCAACGACAACTACAGAGACCTCCAGAATGAAAAACCAGAATGGAAAAAGTTCATAGAGGAACGTCTCCTAATGTATTCTTTTGTGAATGACAAGTAAGTAACAAAAAGTTATAAGGATGTCTGTTTTTTACAAAGAGTAACATTATCATGTAACTAACTTTTTAACAAACTTTTTTAACAACTTAACTTTTTTGCAAGCTACAACAAATAATAAACTACTTTAGGTGCTTTCCTTGAAGAAGAAATCTGCAGTACAGTCCAGCTGCCTTTCTGACTGATTTCATTATGAATGTGCTGTATATGTGTTGAGCTAGCCAACATTATTTTGTAAAACTATAATTTGAAGCTTGAGGCACAGTGAGTGTATAAAGTTTGCATATTCTTGCCATTTCTCAAAGTTCTGTAGTGTACTTCTACAATCCAAGGACATATGCTTAGTTGACATGGTGTCCTGAAATTTTGTTTTTGATTGTAAGTGTGTGTGGCTTTTTGCCTTGTACTTGCTGGGATGGGCACTAGGCTCACCGTGACAGTGTGATGACTGAAGTTAAATCATTTGAAGAACATTGCTCATAATGTAACATTTTCATTGCTCGCAGTTACTTAATTGTTGCTCAGAAACTGAAAATGGCAGCGTGTCTGCAAGGAAAGATGGTTCAGATTGCCCAATTAACTGCTGCAGAGATACATTTCAATGATTTCTTAGGTTCATGCCACCAGATGATCCTTTGGGGCGACATGGACCAAGTTTGGAAAATTTCCTCAGAAAATGTCCCGTCGTCCCAGAGCACAGAAAGCAGCCATGTCCATATGGTGAGTGTATCAAGAAATTAACCGGCTTATGCTTCGCTGCGGCTTTCAGCAGATTTCAAAACATTACTAATTGTTTATATTTTTGATCTAACCAGGAAAGAAATGCACGTATGGACACAAATGCAGATACTACCATCCTGAACGAGCGAATCAGCCTCAGCGATCTGTGGCTGATGAACTTAGAGCTTTTGCCAAAATGTCTGCTGTGAAAACAATGAGTGAAGGAGCCTTGGTCAAATGTAGCTCTGGGCCTATAGCCTCGAAAGATGAGGGCGGCTTCGAGGCTAAACGTGTCGCCCCCAAGCGACAGTCAGACCCTAGCATCCGCTCAGTGGCTTGTGAACAGGAAGAGAGGCTATTGTCCACTAGGAAAACAGAAACCAGCTCTGTGCCTTCCCTTGTAACTGCCCTCAGTGTACCCACCTTGCAGCCTGCTAAAAGCCATGTAGCTGTTGCCTTGAATACCCGATCTGCCAGCAGCCCAGTGCCTGGCTCCTCACAGTTTATCCGTAGCTCTCTGGAGCATATGCCTAGCGTACAGTACCCACCCATCCTGGTCACCAACAGCCCTATCTCCCCTGTTAACTACAGTGAACATTTCACTAAATATGACTCCGTGGGTGACCATGGGTACTATTCCATGCTGAATGACTTCCAAAACATGAGCTTGAGCAGCAGAACAGACAACTTCTATAATATGGAGTCTGAGTATGTGTTACACCAGCGAAATCACAGCACCCATCCAGAGCCTTGTCTCAGCCACTCCAACAGTAACTCATTCTCCTCATTTGGGGAATTGTATTTGAGTTCCGTGGACAGTAACCTAGAGGAGAATGTCAAAAGACATCAGACGTCCTCTCAAAGCAGGCTTCGGGCCTTTTCTCATGGATTTCATCACGAAGCTTTGACCAGGGTACAGAGTGATGGTCAGGAGGAGCCCAAGCAGACATCGCATAAACAGCCTGGCTCGCACCTAGCTCCACATGTCCAGCATCCATCCATTGGGGCCAGGTCTAGCTGCCCAGGAATTTACCCCCTACCATACATGACCCACCCATCACCGATCTCTCAGCCTGGCCGTTCCCTGGGCATGACTCGCATGGACAGCATCTCCGACTCCCGCCTTTATGAGAGCAACCCCATGAGGCAGAGGAGACCACCACTATGCCGGGAGCAACACGCCAGCTGGGACCCCCTACCCTTCGGGGCTGAATCCTTCCGATACCATTCGTACCCCTTGAGCAACAGCCCGATGCGGTCAGGCTGTGAACGTTTTATGGTCCGCAGCATGCCAGAGAAGATGGAGCAGGTATGGATGAGACCTTGGGAAGACCTTTCCACTGACTACGTAGAGGGTCAGGTCGTCCCAGATCATCAGTATGAGACCTATTGCAATCTGTGCAACATCTTCCCCTCCTACATTGTACGGTCAGTCATGGAGAAAAATCCACATATGACCGATCCACAGCAACTTGCTGCCATCATAGTCGCCAGCAACACTTGCCGTTAAGTATGTCATTTGAAGGCAAAATGAGTGTAATATTATATATTTTAAGTGACACACCCTGTGATTACCTGTGCATACATTTATATCCCGATAAGCACTATTGGGATATATCGGGACCGACACTTGAATTATGTGAGTTTTGGGGAATAGTTTAAAAGGACCCTATGGGAGTGCAATACCTCAAGGACATTTAACATTTTTTGCCTTCTATATCAATCACCTCACTGGAGTCATTTGAACCACTATTGATTTGAAGTTTTAATGTCAAATATAGAATTGAAATATTTGATTTTTTTCAAGTACTCTTCATATTTAGAGTTTAAATATTTTTTCATAAAATACCGTTTCTGTTTAGGAATTTGTTAGGATTTCGAAGAAAAAAAAAAAAGATGCAAATACCGGTAAGATGCTGATATATTGCCAAATCCTATCTAAAACTGTGCCATAAAAAGACATAGTTTTTAAATGATGCTTGTATTGACTGGTGGTTTAATTTTGCCTTAGTACTCATAGATGTATGTCTTAGTGTCTCTTTTAAATCTATTTTATGACTGTATTTAAACTGGACAGATGTGTGTTTTGAACCTCACCAACCTGCAGGGTTTGATGGTCCAGATCTAGATCTAGATGTTCTTGTAAACCAGGTCCATGAACCTGCAGGTTACAAGTCATATAGTTGTGGTAACTCCCTGGTTAGAATATAACCAAAGGTTTTGGCTGAATTATTTGCTCAGTCTTTTTCATGCCTTTGATGGTACAGTCATGTGCCGCATAATGATATTTCGGTCAATGACAGACCGCATATATGACAGTAGTCCTGTATGATTATAATCTGTTTTATGTATTTGCCATACTGTAATTTTTAATCATTATTTTAGAGTGTACTCTTTCTATTTATAAAAAAGTAGGCCACATTCCGCATAGTGTGTAAGTATACTGTATGATGTTCGCAATGAAACACAACAAATTTTTTTAGAACGTATCCGCGTCGTTAAGCGACGCATTATTGTGCTATTAGCTTATTCGCTTCAACTGTGTCTTTCCATTTTATAAAGCTAACTAATAATCTAACGATACTTTACTGAACCTTGCTTTTGATCTGACTCTGGGTACCTTTGCTTATGCATTGGGTCAGTTAAACCACAAATACATGTCAATAAATTGACATTTGTAAATTGACAATAAATTGCCTGTAGGAAAAGTATGGTAGGGTCTCAAACTCCGGTCCTGGGGGGCCGGAGCCCTGCACAGTTTTTGGTTCACCCTCATTTAACACACCTGTTTTAACTCCTTGTGCTAATTACCACACAGCTCTTGAGCTGAATCATTTGTGGTGGAACAGGGAAAGAACTAAAGCTACACAGGGCTCCAGCCTTCCAGGACTGGAGTTTGAGACCCCTAACTTAGAGGGTCATGCAACAAGGAAAAGACAGCAGCTACAGCCAGATAAAAAGACACCTGGATATCAGAAGGTGTTCTGTGTGGCTGATTTAGTGTCATGATGAGAGAAAAAAAACATTTTCATGTATGTGCATGACTGCACATTGACAAAATAGGACTATGAGTTCAAGTCTATAATTGATGGATGGTTTGAAGGTGTGTGTTTTCACATCAGCCAAATGCCTTGAAAAGGCATTACTTTGTATTTAATGTGGAAAGGCTTGTATCACTCATTGCACATTATAAACTTTTTTGCAGTAAAACCTATGACATTGATTTTTTTAGTACGTAAGAGAAGGCGGCATTGTACGGCCTTTAGTCTCTTTATGAGAGAGTGTGACGCTGCCTTACTGTTTCTTACCATGAAATTCCAGGCGTACAGCTGCCAACAGGGTTGTTTCTGCCATTAAGCTAACAGTTTCCTTGCTGCTGTGTTATTTTTTCACTTTGGCTTTGAACCATTGAACCCAGCCCAGAGAGGGTGACTAAAACTATCCAGCATAGAAGCAAGTTGTAGACTGGTAGCTTGCATGTTAATAAAGGTATTGTAATTCACAGGATGTGTAACTGAAACTGTCTTCAGTAAAACCAGCCTGTCATAGATTACCTCAGAAACAGATTTTAATAAACCATTCACTTAACAGTAGTCTAGTTTATATTATGCTTATTAGTTTGTGTATTTAGTAGAACAACCATGTATTTTTATATTGACAGATCATTACCTACTATTTCTCTGTATCCGTAATTTCACAATATTGATCTTTAAGAAAGGCACAGTGTATTATGGTTATCCTCACTGGGGATTAGGTGAAGCTGGAGATCGCAGGCATTAATCCCCAAAGCAGAAAACACAACACAAAAACAAGTTTTATAATAACTTTTTGATGTAAATTCCTATTACATACAACATTTCGGCGGAATCCCTTTTCAGAGAAATGAAACGATATATGGAAAACTGTCTTGTCAAGGAAAGGATTTATTTCTGATTGACGTCAGGTGCCAGTGATGTCAGAGTTGCACAATAACCTCAGTGGTTCTGCTGCAGGGTAAAAGGTCAGGGTGGACAATGTAATTAAAAAGACTACTTGCTGCATGTTTGACTTTATGCCTCTAATTGGCACTATTTTTATGAGTACTAATAAAGATAAACATCATTCTACTACTTTGGCTTCTTCCCACTTGCATAAAGAGGAATTGTAATCTGTAGTATAACAGGCAACTGCCGGCTATTGAGTGAGAACACAAATGGGGAAGCATGTTAAAAATTTGATACACTATATCTTCTCAAAACCTTTACTTCAATGCAGTGAACAGCTAAGCCTAAATGTGTAGAAACAACCTTTGCTTGTTGATACAAATTGTATCTCTTTCTTGACTGTAAAAATATTTATAAAATGTACAGTATTTCCTTAGAATAGATTTACGTGATAAATGCCGTAATGATAGTGACACTATGTGTCACTGGGAGTAGCCCTTGGGCATATATTTTCTCACAGAGCAAAGCAGTTTATTGACAGGGAAACTTACATGTGATATGACAGTGCACTTTATTTTTGTGCGCATTTGTGAAAATTATTCTATGTATTTAAAACAAATATAACGCTGTGCAGTAATAGTGTTTTAATTTTTGGTGTTGCTGAAGTGTGGGACCCCGGCTGATACTGCAGATTTATTTACACAGTATCTCAATATTTTTACACAAATCAAAATATGTATTGATTATTTGGGGGTGGGGAGAATTGTCCTTGTTTCATTCTGTAGTTTAAAGATAAAATTAATTCAAACAAACTGATTATGACAAAGTCTTGGGTGCAGAAAAAAAATCACATGACAGTTATGTCACTCTGATTTGCCACTTATCTTTGCCTTAAATAATGTGAACTCTCTCAGAATGAATTTTTAAATATTATTGTGTTGTATAAATTGTTCCTGAAGATTACTGTACTGTAGTCTATAGTATAGCTGATTACAGTGTGTCATATTTAATTACCGTAATTTTTATAGATTAGACAATGACTTTGCTTTAGTGCTGGGGTGTCCAACCCCCAGTCACCACTGGGCCTCTGAACGCTGGAGGTTTGTGGGAGGGGTTGGTCATTTCCAAAAATAAAATATTTATTTTCATCTGGAAAAAAAAATGGAAATGAATAAACGTATATATATGGCTTGCCAATAGATCCACCATCATCAGAAGTTTGGAAATCATTGTTTTAGGGTACATTGTTAAATTTTACAGTTTCAATTTAACCTTAATAAAAAATGAAATATATATCTTAAAAACATCCAAATTTTCTCATTTTTTATTTTGACCTATACATACAGTATAGCTATTCTCAGGTAATTAGTCAAAACAATTAAATGTATGCATTCAAACTAAAATATAAAAATTTATTGAACATTCATGCATTGTGGTAATGAGTCAATTCAATGTTGTGCTTTTTTTTTGGTCTAGATATGTATATAAATATTTGGGTCTGATGACTCAAACAAAACGTAAGTCTTAATGACAAAGTGTGTATGTTTATTCAAATAAAATGTGATTTGTGTGCAGAAAATTCAATGAGTGATGTAATTTTTTCCCCCAAGAAGGTCCCCTCATTTAAACCCTGTTTACTTGCATGTTTCATTCAGATATCAATAACTTTGATAGTACATTTCACCTGCACATTTTCTTAGCTTAACATATAACCCTAACCCTAACCTTAATCACCTAAACCTGCAGAAGTGTTTGTAATCTATCATACGTATTTGTATCAATCATTATGTGTATTCTTTAATTTAATAGAATATAGGAGTGTTTTATTTCTCTTCTTATTGAGATGGCAAGTAATTTGATTAAATGTCCTTCCATTTTTTTTTTTGCATTGTCTATTTTAATAATAATAAAAACATTAGTATATTAATACAGGTCATTAGGCTGAAGTTGCTTTGCACATTTGTGTTCACAGCCTAAATGACTCTCACTTTCACTGATCATCATGGAATTTAGCAGACAACATGCATTTTTTATTTTCATTTGTTTCACAAACAAACCTCACCACCACCATTCATTATTCACATGAGCTGAATGAAGTCTGTATCCTGTTTTTGATATACAGCAAGGGTGCCCAACTCCAGTCCTGGGGGGCCGGAGCCCTGCACATTTTTGGGTTTCCCTTCGTTTAACACACCTGATTTAACTCCTTGTGCTAATTACCACACAGCTCTTGAGCTGAATCATTTATGGTGGAACAGGGAAAGAACTAAGCTACACAGGGCTCCGCCCCCCCCAGGACTGGAGTTGGGCACCCCTGATATACAGTATGCTCTTTTTTTAAGGAAAATGTCATCTATTGCTGGTTTAGCCTTGGGACCCACATTATTCCTTGGGGAGATTTTTTTTTTCTTCTTGTAGTCACATACTCATATTGTATAGTATGTATTTACAGGACTGGGTTAGTATTGCTATGTGACGGGGAAAAAAAGCAAAACACCTAAATGTATTAGTGTGATGTTGAGATGGTACTGACGCAATGGCTGGGAAATGGAAAGGCAGTTTGGTGACAGGATGTCGTCTAGGTAAAGATGACACCTGCAAAAATATGTTGGAGAAACCTGAATGTTTTAAAGCTAGACTGGTTTAATCAGAATTGTGCACAGCTGGTAGAATCACATTATAGGGATTAAAAGAAAGATAAGCGACCGATTCATTGTGTAAAAACTTAGCAAAGCTGAGATTTCCACTAGTTCTAAGTTGGCTGATGTCTTCGGAAAGGTGCGACTTTTTACAGAAATGAGGTACAAAAGCCATATGCTAGATTTATGATGCGTTAGGACGGACTGAGAAGGTACAATTATTTTTGGGTCATTAATTGTATTAAACCACAGCAAAGGAACCAGAACACATGAATGAAGCCTGGGGGCTGATCCTGTATTACTTCCTGGTGATGAACGAAAACCAAGTCTCAACAGACTTCAGAACCAACAAATTGCCCATTTTCTTTACAGTAGTTTGTGCAAGATTGCGTATGTATTCTGCAACAGACTGGCATCCTGTCACTGGATAGTTTACAGACCATAATCTATGTAGTGCTTTAAATCAATTATGATAAAATGCTTGGTAATGCATTCCTTGAGCATACGAATAATTGCATGGAATAACTGTGTTGTCGCACAAACTTCAAGTTACCAAGGGGAATCGGGAGGAGTTCAGCTGGTATTCGAATTCGCCAGCTTCCCTTTAGGAGACGGCAAAGACGAGCAGCAGACCTTGTTGAAGTTTCTTATCATGGATCATGCTTATTCCATTTAAGGGCAGTTTAGTGGCTGGTGAGACAGACGTTACCCAATGTGTGTTGGAAATCGAGGTGCCAAATTATGGAGCTCTTTTAATAAAGACCTTTATTTGATTACAAAAAAGTATCTTGGGGCTTTGGCCTTAAACTGAACTGAGCATTTTAAAAGAAAAAAAATACTGCATTTTGCCTTGCTTGCTGAAGTAGGTGTGCAGTTTTATTGTCAAAATAATAAAAGAGCCATCCGTATACTATCTATACAAAACGTTTGACATTGAAAACAGAAAAAAAAACAAAACCTTAAAGATTGGTACTGTAAAACAGTTAAACTTATCTTTTAGTTGCTACTTTGAACATTATGGATTGGGAAATGCAACAGAGAGGAAAAGTTAACTGCTTTATTCGATCACTAAATGGCTTGATCACTATTCAAAACAACTGTAGGCCGGATTTCAATTTGTTGAGGTCATTGTGTGTCCAAAGAGGGCCATCAGAACTGGAACGGACTGGTCCAGAGGTGCTGTGGAGAAAAATAAAAGAAGGTATTCATAAGAACAAAGAAGCATAATCCTGCAAACATTAATTACATTACTGATTTTTACATAGATTTTGGTGTGAGCAACAAAATGAATTAAAATGACATAAAAAAACATTTACATTACATAAATTTACAAATAAAAATATCTAAAAAAGCTCATTATTACACGTACTTACATGTAGAATCTATCTTGAATGTAATCAAGACCATGTTACTAGGCTGAATTTCTAGAGCAAATATTTGAGAATAAACATTTTTTCATAGTCTATTAAAATAAAATGTATTTACATCTATGCTATTAATTCATGGAAAAAGTGCTGTAAATACATTTGGGGAAAAAAGTCTGAAAACAGTAATCCTGCACTCCAAACATCTCTTTAGACTGGCTAACACAATCTGTGCCCTATCTGCACATTATTGCCCCATCTACACAATCTCATCCTTTAAAGATGACTGCTAACTAACACTTACTATTTTAAAAAGACACACACTAGGTTTCATTAAGAAAAAGCAGTCATCTTGATTTAAAACTTATTTGGAGCAAAGTGTGAAGCAGAATTACAGTTGGTTAGTTAATCAAATGTGTGCTGTTAATAATTTAAAGCTTTTCATTCTTTTAATTACTACTACAATTATTTAAGCTGAAGCATTTAACATATTTAAATGGAGCAATTCAGGTATCTTCCTCATGTGTATATCAGAAACCTCCAACATTTTAATATGTAAACATTTCACTGATGCTAAACTGCAGTACAGTTAATCTCTTAATTGTGCTATAAATATTCAGCATTATTATAATTTTGCTGCCTATTTTTGCTGCCTATATTGTATGACCTACTGCATGATGAGCCTAGAAAAACCCACAAATGTCTATGTTAGGCTATTACATGTACTGCGGTTAGTGTGATGCAGATTTACTCCAACCATACCTGGATGGCTGACACAAACCCACTACCCACTGCCTAAAATATCGGTAAGGAGCGGCTCCTTGCTTATCGACCTAGTCATAGTAACGGAGCACGGTTGTTAAGTGATGAATATCTGCAATAGTATAGTACAGTATAGTATCTCAAAGGGTATACACACATACACACTGTAGAGCAAAAAAAAAGGGAAGGGGGGAGGCAAACACTCACTGCACAACATTAAACTCTGGCCCTTTTTTTGCCCAGGAGTGTATATACTAATATACTGCATACACGTCTCATGTTTCAGGCAGCTGAACAGGTAACTTAAAGGGAACTGACTTTAAACGGTGGATTGAATTACTTGAGGATTATTATCTCCGAAATACTGAAAATCTATCATATATCATCTATCTGGAATCATTGTCACAATGGTAACTTATCAACATAAAACTGTTTCAGTAAACTTGATTTCAGAATGCAGCAATATCTTGGGTCATGAAAGAGGAACACAATGTTTCGAAATGTCTGACCTCTTATTTATGCCTTGTGTAACAATTGGTTACACAACGCAAAGAGGTTTACTTAACCACACCTTTTTTTAAGGAACTACACTTGTTTAGATACATAGTAACAGACATTGCAACAAGTATTACACCCATATTTGCAAGGATCAGTTTGAATCACTTACATGGAAGAACTAACTTTATGGAAGTTAGATTAGTCATTATGAGCATGATTAATATAGTAATGACAACAGCACCAGGAATGGTTAGAGTAAACTAAACAAAGTGCTCATTTCTGGTAATAGGGGCCCGGGTTCAGACCCCTCGCCCCCCCTCCCCCAAGCTTAACCATAATAAGCTGTTACCTATCTTATTATCTACCTTGTTCCTTGGATGTTTTACATTCAGGTATCTTTTAGCAGATGCAGATCCAAATATCTAAATGTCCCACACTTTTTTCTATGTATTCAACTAGTGTATTTATGACCCTGTTTTTGAATCGGCACTAACAGCCAAAAAAAACATCAGGGTTAATAATACGTCATCATACAATGTTTTGTGATGACTGATACATTTAAGCTTTAGTGATTGCAAACAATTAGTGATCATTAAAAGACTATTAACGGGATGGTTATGTCAATCCATAGCTTGACAGATTTTAAATCTCCTTTCATTGGAAACATGTGGTAGGACTTCCTCATTACAGTTAATAAACGATAAGGCAATGAAACCCACCAAAAATTGTAAACTGTACTTTAGTTTGATTAGAGTGTACAGCCCTTTTTAAAATATTTTTTAACCCAATAAACAGTGTTTACTTGCAGTGTACACATTCATGCTGCTATGTATTTAAGATAATATGCAAATACTTGTTCTAGAAATATTCAAAAATTAGAACTTTATAAACACCCACTGATGTGGGTACTCCAAGAGAGTGATTTACAGGCTTGGACAGTATGACAGTATTATGGTACAGTGATCCCCAGCTATATCACGGTTTAGCCATCGCAACTCTGCTATGTCGCGGATTTTTACCTGATGCATCACAGTTCGTTGGGTATCGCGTACCTTGCATGTGGTCCGACTGTTGAGAAAACTTTTTGTGAACTTTTAGTTTTGATTTAAGCCCTACAATTTAAGGCTTAAACTATACATATATATATATATATATATATATAAAAAGTTTATTTATATGGTCTCTCTATATCGCGGATTTTCACCTATCGCTGATGGGTCTGGAACATAACTTCCGCGATAGGCGGGGATCACTGTATACCCCAGTTTTAATACTTAAAAAAATACAGAGACTCGTCTTTTTGTAAAACTGATGCGGAAATGCTTTCTTAAACATAGCGCTCAATTTCCACACTGATGGCCTCATTTTAGCTATCTCTGATTCTGGAGTTTATAGTAGCCTACATGATTCAAGGAATCTGTGTCCCCTGGGTACCTGCTGGTGCATGAATGTTCAATTAATAACAATGTAATGGAGGATAAGTGCAGGTTACCTGCTGATCTATATTTGTATACATGCAATCGAGGGGAAATTCATTCATTACGAAATATTGGAAAGCAGAAAAAAAACAACCCAGCAAAATCAAAACTTTTTTTTTTTACCATTGAAATAATAAAAAAAAACACATATAATGTGTAA
Source organism: Mormyrus proboscirostris (assembly GCA_026779585.1). NCBI lineage: Eukaryota > Metazoa > Chordata > Actinopteri > Osteoglossiformes > Mormyridae > Mormyrus > Mormyrus proboscirostris. The sequence goes on along the minus strand of JAODKF010000044.1, from coordinate 1,710,793 downwards.
AAATACTTGCAGACTGAAGGAAAATGATTTCCATAAAAAAAAAAAAAAAAATCAGTATAATGCAAAAAGTTTGTGAACCACTGCTGTAGATGGTTTTACTGACCTCATCACGTTTTTAAATTAGAATTTAATCTTACCTTCCAATCCATCGCTTTCCACAGAGAAAAATAGTATTCCCAAAGCCCCCCCCCCCCATATGAAGACGTTTTAATCATTTTTTCACGCTTTCACTGTTTTTTCTGCCGGCTTGATGCTACATGTATGTGTTTGTGTCTCATAGTGTGGGGAAGGAGGGGTAATTTCAATATTATTCTCATATTTAAAAATTAAAATATCACATATTTTTTAGACCCCAACTAGTACTGGTGAATAGCAGAAACAGAGCATCGGCATTAATGCTAGCCCGGAAAAAATAGAATTGTTCCATTCCTAAGTAGGAGAACTACTGGGTAATTCCATTTTAATTCAACAAATAAGCCTGGTATCACTATTTTTGATTTTGGATTTTACTTTTTTTCTCCTAATTTTAATCTTGTTGCCTGTGGTGTAGAAAAGGCTCTACAGTAAAATCCCATTATAGTGGACTATCTTACATTGGAGTATCATCTATAACGGATGAGGTCCGCTGGTTCTGGCCTTGCGCCTCTAAGAACATGCAGAAAAAGCATTGGATATAGCGGACTCACATATAACGGAATTTCGCTTATAATGGACAAACAATTTGGTCCCCAGGGCTGTAGTCTTGTTCGGCTATAATGAACATGCAGGCTCCGCTTACGAGATGCAAACCGGTGATATCCAGCGCAGATACGTAGTCGGGATTATTAATAATCACGCATCTGGTCAGGTAAAGTTGGATTACTACATGTACAATATAATAATCTATACCACAAGTGTGTCTGCTGGGGTGTGGCATGAGTAAATGGTGTCCTGTAGTTATGGTCTGGGCACACAGCAACTCTGGATATAATGGACTGTTTTGCCAGGTCCCTTGAAGTCCCTTATAACTGGATTTTACTCAATATCTCAAAGTGATTTTTTAAAAATAATTTACAAAACAATATTTAAAACCTGTAGAAGGTAAGTGTAACGCACTTGACAAATTTAATTAAAATCAAAAATGATGATGCAGTGGTCTTTTGTTGAGTCAGATGGAATGAACCTATTAAAGATTTTGCCTAGATACTAAGCAAGACACCATCGCTGATTAAAATTTTTCTTTTGCCAAGACCATAAGCCAGTTGTTAGGCACAAACATAAGCTAAATGCATAGTAGCTGTGGTGTTAGCGGGAGATAAATAACTTTAAATTTATATACATACATTCATGCATACATACATGTCCTCAATATTTATTCTGCAACTCCAATAACTACGATCCATAACGGGCCACACCTAGGAAGGGCTAACATTTTAGACCTGGGTATTTTAAAAATTTTGGCTAGAGCCCTGTATACATATAGGGTTTAAATACAGACAGAGGCTCCACCTCCTTACGTTCAAATTGTACCTTGATGGAGCGTAGCTCCCTCTCCTTCAACTTTAAACTATTTTTCCTCCAAAAATTCAAAGGGTGCATTTCCACCGCACCAGGTACCATACTTTTCCGCACCAGGTACCATACTTTTGGTACTGAACATTCAGTACTTTCCCTTTTCCACTGATTTTCAGTCAAGTACCAGTACCTAAAGTACCAAACCAGCTGGGGTACCTTTTTGGTACTTTGGGGTGGGACTTGTAACACTTTCTTAGTCGATTGTTTATGCAAATAGCCTGTCTCTAAACACAATACAACTGCCGGCTTCAAAAAAACTCAGTAAACAATGATAAAGTAAATAATAATATTTATATTAATAACAATTTGATTTGAAGAACAGATAAGAGATCAGAATGGCCTGACAAACTAAAAAAAGTTTTTTGTATACCATACTAGATCAGCATGGTATTGGAAAATTTCCTAATATCACAATGTGATTCTGCTATAATAAATATTAGGGTATTTATACAGTAAAAGCAAAAACGAGTACAACACAAATTTCTCAGAAACCCATCCAGGAGGGATTTTAACAGCAAAGATGAAAATCATGATTGTCTTTGAAAACGCCTGCAGTACTCATACAAAAGCAGCAGAGGTAAACTTTAAACTGCTTTTTTTTTTTAACATATACTAGATAATCTTGAAAAGGAATAAGCATTAAAATTGCATAGCTTGCCAAGTTTGTTCTTCCTGTGACAGAGTAAAAATGCAAAAATTTAGCAAAACTTTAACTTCCTGCGCTATAATGTCTGTACAGCATGCAAGTACAAAAAAGACTGATCTCAATCTAGCTGACTAGTGATGTAAGAATTGAATGTTAGTATTATCAATTGCACATCGTCCAGCCCTGGAATATACAATAGCTATTGTTCGAATTCAGTACAAAATAACCCGCCTCACATTGTAATGTCCTTCTGTGCCAGTACCAGTTTTTATACCAGTGGAAGACCAACATGCCAAAGTACCGTACTTTTGTACTTTTTTGTCCCTGGTACGGTGGAAAAGTGCCCAAAGTGAACAGTTTTTTTTTACACTAAAACTATGTTTTAATGTCAGTTTTCATTGGCACCTCTCAGAGCACCAATGAAAGATATCATGTTTTTTACGTGTACATACTTTATTCATTTTCATACAGCAACATAAAATCATATTATTATATTCCTAACCTCACAAGTGATTTCATGCCATTCAAATAAATAAGAGACAGGCCTAAAGTACTTACCTAGTGAAATTGCTGTGTAGGGCAGCTTTGTCAGCTTCTATATGCTGGTCAAACACAGACATGGTGGAGTGGTTTTCTGCCATCAGACATGAAGGATCTTCTGATTGACCTGGGACTTTTCCCAGTGGAAAATGTTTCCACTTCACATTATCTAGCAGACACACATAAAAAGCCTGTTTTAGAATATAAATTTACTCCTAAAGGAAACCTATCTTTGCACATGCACAATGAAACTTTAGTCAATGCCTAACATTGAAATCTCCAGCATTGTTTTACAAAAAATGTTTGGAAAACACCTCTGAATGATATGCTCACCTACACAGACTTGCCAAGGAGAACCTCTGAGTGCAGCTGCTCTCTCGGCCAGGATTTCTGCACTAAGTTGCTCCTGTAGGTCTTCGGCGACCTCTGGCATGGGCACAGGGATCGACGCGTTCTGCAGTGAACTTAATGTGCTGCCTGGGCACAGGCTGTCACCAGTGGTGCCGTCTTTAGATTTCAGCCACAGCATCTTCTGCAGGCTCTCTAAGGTATATACAGGCTGATTTCCCCTCTCCATAGCTGGAGAACAAGTGAAGTCAGCGGCTTGTGTGTAGATGCAGCAGAGGCGCAGCAGTTTCTTCTGTGTGTCCACAGGCAAAGGCGGATCCATGTTCTCCATGATTCTACATAAAAATTCATTCATTCATTCACTCACATCCAAACCAGAAGTCTAAGACTCCCACTAAAGCATGAAGAACACCGATTTAAAACATTCTAAATCTGAATTCATGTTAATGTGAATTGAGCAGATATTCAGATACTGAAATGGTGAATAAACAGAAGATGAGAGCAGGTAGTTCTGACAAGAATAAAAATTCATCCTTTCATCCTTAAGCAAACAAACGTATGCATGTTGTTGATTATGGACAGGGGGAATGTATCAGCCTATTTACTAAGCTTATTTACTCAGGTAGAATGTACTTTCTAACAGGGGAAACCAGACTAGCTAAACTTAAAAACAAACACTCATACAAAAAAGTCTGAGGACTTACTGCTGGAGAAGATGTGGAGTAGCCAAGCATGGTGCATCCAAGCAGATCATCAACAGTTTTTTCCAAGGCAATGTTATTTGCTTTGGAAATATCTGGTCTCTGAGCCTTGCCTTTTTCTGGCCCTTAGACGCATTTGTGTTTGGGATTTCTACGGAGATATACAATACTTTTAAAAGATAGATAAGGAATTATATTTCACTATGTCAAATATTTATTTCTGGTGGACTGAATTTCAGTTCTCAGTAGTTCTTTATGCTGAGCTACTAACAGTAGTAAGGCCATAGGTGAGTACAATTTGAAAACTAACACACAGTTTTGTTAATAGTAACTGACTGATATCTGATTTTCAGGTACAAAACAATTTTGCCCCTGAGTTAACCCAATAAAAGGATTGTTTTTATACATTGTTTGGACCCTACTTAATTTAGCTAAATTCAATTAACAAATCAATTAATGGGCCCTTACAATCATAGTCAAGTAATTTGAACACAGGGGTACATCATGTTGTGAATAAAAAAAATCTGGAAAGATATCTGGCATGCTGATAACTGTAAATATACATAAATTTCTCTAAATATTTACAAAACTATTATTAATGCTCAGCCTCAATTAAAGCCTCAATGACATTCATAAAAAAAATGACAGTAGTGGATTATCTGTATATAATTTTTTTCATACTCTTACACGGTGTAATTTTAATGTTAACGTATATTGTTTCCAATATTTTAAAATTAAAATGTTATTTTTTTTTTTAAAGACATCTCCCAGGCCAGATTGGTATTGGCAGTACTTGTACTTGGTCTGGGAGAATGAAGAAAAGGCACTAATGCACCCTTAGACAAAACCATAGATGAATGGAAATCTTACGGAAGCTGCCAAAAGAGAAGATCTCTGAAATCCACCCTGCGATGTAGTACATCCTGTGCTGGGAAGATTCCCCGGAAAGCTGAAGCTCTGCAAACAGTTTCTCCAGGAACAACCAAACAAAGGAGTGCGTGAGCAGCGCCTTAAGCAGCGGCTGCCAGAAACGAAGGAAAAGTCGGGGGACGGACGGAGCGGTCAGATCGACCGTGTCTGGAAGAGAAGAGAATCAGAAGCCAGGTGGTGGTCATTTCAAAGAGCAAGAGATGCATCTTCTTTTAAACAGAGGCACTGGTTTGGTGCGTCTCACCGGCAGGATCGATGTCCAAAGATTCCAGCTGCTCCATGGTGGGGACTAAGTATCCATCCATGAGCAGTGTGTCTATTAAGGCATCACTAAACAGAAAGTTGCAGAAACAGTCTGATGGCGTTCAGTAAAGTACACATATATTAAACACAATTCTAACAGTTATTACAAACAACAGAGCATTATAAAAAAAGCGATACAAAAATAATAATGTACACAACAAGTTGCACAAAAAAAATTAGGGGAGCATAAATTAAAAATACAATATCAGTAGAAACATTTAGCTAAGGAGGTTTGCAACTACATTATAGTCTGCTGTGTTTTTTTAATCATAGGCAGAAATTATATTTTTTTCAAGAAACATATAAGAGTTATATATCTTTCAACGCTCAGACTGAGCTGCAAATAAATCACTAGGAATTTACACCATTAACTTTTTTCAAAATACAATCATTTATTATAAACTAAAAAATACAAGGCTGTGAATAAACAGGATATTGTTTTTTTACTATCTAGCTAGATGGCATGTGACAATTAGAAAAGATAAAAACTGTTTGGGATGGGGAAAGTCTAGTATTTGTATCCCTACAATAGAAGTCATCATTCAATAAACTAAAATAATTCAGCATATAATTTGAGCATCTCTCTTAACAAGCCTGCTTGACCGTCCCTCCTCATTTGAGCAAGTTGAAATAACTGCGTCAGTGCAGTTGTAATTCCATGAAGAGCTTGTATTTGGCTCCAGTGCTTTACACAAAAGCAAGACTGATAAGCTTAGGCAGGAGCCAAACAGGGTTTCTTCCATGTTAATGGACTAATGGTGCAGGGGTTGCGGTGCGAGGAGTGACCAGCTGCTTAGTAGGAAAGCACACGACGTAGCAACAGAAGGTCAACAGAGGACAGAAGCAATCAAAAACAATTTATATAAAAAAAAAAGACATTCACAATCAAAACCCACAATGCTTTTTGAAGTTTAAAGTCCATTTTTTGGTAAATATAGTTTTCATTATTATTTCGGTTCGCAATATTTTTTTGTGTCCATTTTTGTTTCAGTTGTAGTTTATGATAACACTGGTTCCAAAAAGCCCAATGCGCAAACACACTGGCACTGCCAGTTACCTTGGAATAAGCCCAGATTGTTGCCGTATGGTAAAAGTTTTCTCAACACACATGTTCAATGGAAGTTCTAAGGTAGCAGGCGGACAACTTTATGGCTTTAATGAAGATTAGCAGCAGAATATTTAGCAGCTACAATGACAAAAGATATTAAAAACCTCTCCGTACTAAATGGTAATTTAATAAACCACCTTCTTATTTTGTGATGATTACAAGTACTCCCATAATTACATAGTGCTATTAAAGAAAAAGATTTGTTATAACAAATAGAAATCAAAAAGGTACTTTTATTAGAATATTTTTTTTAAATGATGCATCGATTAAAAAATTGATGTTGACCCATTTTCAGCGTTGATGTCATCGACAAGGTCAACTAATGGCGGCAGTCCTGCATCAATCTAAAGCTCTTTAGTGGTTTTAGTGGAAACAAACAATTACACAGCTATTCAGGGACTCTTCTTTAATATAACTTTACCCTACTCCCACGCATGAATGCAATTCACTCCTTTAGCCAAATCATTTATGCATATACAAACATCTTGTACAGCTAGGCCAAAACAATAAAAATAGCATAATGTCATTTTTATCAGATTTTTTGTTATTTTTTCATTTTTCATCCATTTTTTTCATTTTAATTGATAGCTTATAGGCTACAACATTGTAAGGAACCAGCAATTGTGGCATTCTGGAGCACAATCAAATCATTTGTAACCTTCTAAGAATCATATCTCTGGCAAAGAATCCATAAAAATGCTCCCTGTTGAGACAGGTATGCCCTCTATTCTGGCATTATTCCCTGAAGAACACATCATGTTTGTCTGAGCATTACTAAACAGGGCACATATCACAATGAAGCATTTGAAACTGGCGAATCGCATGCATTCATAAATAAAAACAGACATCTGACGTGATCATCTGGGTAACATGCAAGTGTGAGAAAGCAGATCGATGTACTAACTTGGAATCCATGGCAAAGTCTTTGATTTGAATGAGGATCCAGTGCAAATCTGAGGAAGAACTACACCACTGCTTCTGATCTTTTCCCTTTTTATGCAACTTATCAAAAGTCTGTAAAACAATGCAACCAGATATTAGCACATTATTAGCTCATTTCTAAGCATCTTGCAGTATCATTTATGCCACAAAAGGCTGCTACCCAAACGTAGTTGCATACTCTTTGTACTACAGTCAATTATGTGTGAAAGCACAAATGAAATGCATGTAGGTGAAATGGACTCCCATATGAAGAAGAAACAAATGGATGGAGATAAAGGAAACATAAATATTAAATATAATTACGGCTCTCCCTGTTCTACACTACACCGTCAGTGTAGATTACTGGAATAAGCTTGGTTTCATTTTAAAACGACTGGTGGTAGAATGGTAGTAAACCATTTTAATTATTTCTCTGAGCTTAAGTTAAGTTATCTTATATTCCTAAGAAGCAGCACTGAGATCGCCATGTTGTTGTAGTGTTCGTTATTATTATTATTATTTAAAATTAACTTTAAAATTAAAAAATTTCAATGACAGTCTGGCAAGTGCCAGAAACCAATTGTAGGGGAAGGAAAATAAATGAAAGAAAAAAGTATTAGATTAAACTGAAGTAAAACATCTGCAAGTATCATTAAAAACATTCATTAGTAAGCCTTAAAAACCTTAAATTTATCCAGTTTTAGTGCTTTTTGTAGCAGGTTTCGATCATTAACCGCCACAGACTGCAATGACAGCAGGTCTGAAGATGTATCAGATTTAGGGGCTTTTACTCTAATGTGAAGGGAGGCCATGTATTGTACTTGGCCACAGATGTTGGCTGCAATAACCGACTTAGATACGGTGTTGAATACCCAAGAAGAGTTAAAGTTAAATCTCTACAGTCAAGGTACACACAAACTCACTGTGAACAACCAAAGCCATCTGCAAACTCTAAAGCCCGAAACAAGAAGTTATAAGGTTAGAAAAAGGAAGGAGGATATGGGAAAAAATATAACCCTAATGATTGCACAATGTTAGCAAGGCAGAAATAGGTTGTTCTTTCCAGTTTTTGCCTGTGCCACTGCATTAAACAAGCAAAAGACAAAAAAAAAGAGAAACCTCCATATTCTCACCCACATGAGCCCAAGCAACCTGGTGACATCACTAGTGAGGCCAACCTAGAGTTATATTGCATCCAGCGAAGATGGGACCTCAGGTATGTATTTACACAAAGAGAGATGACGACGACTCTGTTTAAAGGCACAGATTGATGCTCAGTGAAATGGTGCAGAAGCATTCCTACAACAAATGTCTCCAACCTGGAATGCAGATATGTGGTGCACTGAAGAGCAACCCAATTTCTGAGACACCCTCCTTCCTCTATCCCATGACACTAACCGGCAGGGAAAACATTTAGAGGAGTGTTTCCTAACCCAGTCCTCGAGGACGCCCCAGCCAGCCCTGTGTTTTTGCTCCCTGCCAGACAGCCCACATTTCTGTCCCATATGAAGCATGGAGGAAGCAAAATTGTGGAGTGTCTGGGGGTCTTGAAGGCCTGGGTTCGGAAACATCTGTATAGCAGAGACTACTGAAAATAATATAAAAAATATGTTTATGAAGTTTTACGTAAAAACGAAGGCCTATACATAATAAGGTGAACTGTGCATCCATTCATTCATCCATCTTCTATACTGCTTGTTCCACGCAGGGGTTCAGAGCCCATCGCAGAAACAATAAATGCAAGGCAGGGAATGTAGGGGGAAACCAGAAAGCCTGGAAGAAGCCCCATTCCTATGGTGGCACAGGGAGAGCACAGTAACTACTCAGAGCACTCAGAGCCAGGGAGAACCACCATGCCAACTGTAAACTGAATACAACCTGGAAATTCACTTTTTTACTAGATGGGTTTATGCAGGTACTGAATTTAATGGTTCTTACGGATTTTTATTGTTACTTTTAGGATTTTTAATACCAGAACGGCTACATTCATATGAGGTACATATGGCTAGGTAATATAATTTATTTCGATTTATCAACATATAAAGCTTAAAGGGTTAGAAAAGCGTCAATAAACTGTAGAAAAGGAACACTGTTTGACAGCAGCCTATCACATCACAGAAACAAACGCAATTCCACCCAATCATTTGGGAGTTTCTCATAAGAAAGAGACAGCTCAGAAGCTTCAACATGTTTAAAAGGGAAATGTTGTGGATAAACAATGTAAACACACGTCATTTAAAATCCAGCACGCTTTAAAATGCCATGTACTGTAAACTCTGCTGAAAATTTGTGCCAACTAAAATTGAAAATATAAAGTTATTTCACCTGCTGAAGCATCACCATCCAGTAGAATATACAGAATGCAAGCGCTTACAGTCACAGACACCAGCAATAAGGGTTTATACTTTCAGTCTGAAGATGTAAGGTAGAAGAGGGAAAGGGAATGGGAGACGGCAAGAGAGAAAACCCAGCTGTACCATACTGTCAACGTTTTCTGGGGTTATTACCGGTAACGGAGACTGAAACTAACACTAGAAAACATTTTGTCAACTGAAATAAAATAAGACACAAAAATAAAATCAACAACTACAAATATTTTAGGGCTGTCACCATTGATTTATCAATAGATGAATCAATTATTGATGTAATCTGAAAATTCATTGAGTAATCATTGAGTAATATAATATATCGCAATTTGTGTACACTCAGTTATGCATTTGGAAAATTTAGGCCAGGGTTCTCCAACTCCGGTCCTGGAGAGCTATCATCCAGTAGGTTTTCTACTTGGCTTATGATGAGTCACACTAGTTGTCAGGTAAATACCAGGAGCAGATGTGGCTCATCAGAAGACCTCCAGGACTGGAGTTGGAGACCCCTGATTTAGGAACTCCAGTTCACTTAAGTTGCAAGTTTTTGGGCAGTGGAAGGAAACTGGAGGATCGGGCGAAAAAGCACACGTAGGGTGAATACGTAAACTCCAGCTGGGTGGTGACAGGACTACTCACTGAGCCACTGCACCACCCTGACAAGCTAGCACGATGTACTACGTTAATACTGACATGGCATTTCATTCACCTGCAATTGTCACATCACAAGGATCATGATATAGTCTGTCGCATTCAAACCATTAATAAGTGGTACTAATCTATATTTACTCAGTCATAGGAAAACTGACTTAGCAAGCTTTGCAATTTTAATAACGGTTCCTTTTCACCATTATGTAGCATGTTTTTAAAAAAGGAAAAAAAAAAAAAACTCTAAAGCACCCAGAAAGTACAAATCCAGACCAAGGTTTCAACCAACAGTTGAGTACTCTGTGACTCTTTATACTCTCCTGGTTGGTTGTAACAAAACCTTGGTTGGGATTTGTACTTTCTAGACGTGTACTTTACTGCTGCTGCTTTTGCGTGAGCTCTGCATGCATTCTCTGAGACTATCACAGTCATGCTCATCCTTGCTGTTGGACTCATAGATCTTGTGGTGTGTTTGTGGGAAATTAGACAAAAACAAGTGAAGCAGAGAAAAGCAAACAGGAACTGGTCACAAAAAGACATTCGTCTTCCACTGTACGGAAATGTTTTGTATTCCATAGAGATAGGATATTAAGCTGAAGTAAATGTTGGCTCTGCTTCGTGTCTGGTGGTAAAATGCAAGACACCACTAACTTATCTGACAACTTTTCCCGGTATTGTCCAGCCCTAACACACAATACATGCAAAAATAAAATTTATAATAATTGGTTATATGTACCTTATTATGTAAAATGACTCAGCTAAGTGACAAAGCTAAACTTTGTTTTCGCAGCAATTATTTTGACATACAGGAATTGTAGAAAGTAAATTAAGCACAATAACTTAAGTCAAAGTAACTTAAAGACAAGCTAAGCTACTGTAAGAGGTGAAACGGTAAACATCTATAGCGAACCTGGCTATACTGAGTGAGTCCATCAAACCAGAATGTCTTCTTTTAACAGATATTTGCATTGCAGTCGTGCTGTGCTGATATGAAAGTTCTGCATTGCAATATGACAGATGACTGCAGTTTTATTTACTTTCGATGGGAAGTGCTTCCAGGCACATGATGCTTACACTCTTAATTTGATCCTTATCCTGTATGTGCCATATTGTCGAGTAATCGTTTTGGAAAATTTGTAATTGATGCTTTTTAATAATTGAGTGAAGTTTAATTGAGTAATCGTGACGGCTCTAAAATATTTCTTCCAAAACAGACATAAAAGCAACATAAAAGCAAATGTTACCATTTTAAAATACTATTTGGATAATGATTTGTTCATCGGTCCTCCTTCATGGAAATCATTCAAGGAGACACAATGAAGTATATTACCCTTAGATGACCGTTAGTAATACCTCGAACAGTGCTTTTCCCTGTTCAAGTACATAATATGCACTGTGTATTCATATTGGATTTTCTATGGATAAGACACATAAAACTTACAACTTTGTTTGAAATATATATGTATGTCTTTAAAATAACTAAAACCACACTAAAACTAAAACTGATTTTCAATTGAATGTTTAAAAAACTAAATTAAAAATTAAAAATTTAAATTGCCCCCAAGACAAAAAAAAAAAGGTTTATTAAAATAAGATTTCAGTTAGTCCTGGGAGTCACCCAAACTTATATCTGATTGCAAGCCCATTGACTGACCCTACTGACTATAATTATCCCCTTAACTCATCTGATAATCCTATAGATTCACAATCTGTCAGAGATTTAACGTTTGATTATTCTGCTCAATCAAAAAGTACACAAAAAATGATCAATTTAAATGGTTGAGGCCTGGTTTCAATATCATTATCAAGGTATCCAGCATGCCATTCTGAATAATTTAACAGGTGGTCAAACTAACCAAACATATAAGTATATGAGCCTTCTCTTTCGTTCAGTGCTTCACAGTTCGGGTAGTCTGCCAGGTCTAAAATTTCTCCCTCTAGAACAACAACTGCCAGCAGCACATAGCTTTATTGCCCTTAATTTAACTGGAAAAATTCAGCAGTACCAGTGCACTTTAAATTAAAATTTATAAATAAGATTAAATGTTTATTGCTAAATTAAAAATATAGACAATTTAGAGACATAAGTTAGCCTAACTGCATGCCCTTGAATGGAGGGGGGGGGAATGGGGAAGGTGTCCAAACAGGGTAAGAACATTCAAATCTCAAACAGAGAAGATGGGATTTGACTCACTATCCCACTGAGTCTTGTTTCACCAACTGACAAAACTGAAAATGACACACACAGTGACCCCCAGAAATGGAACAAAGAGGTGAAAAATGAAGCATTGCTGAAATATGGAGGAAGCATCCTTTAGGAGGACAAAGCAACCCAAATCTACACAGCTGCTTTAAAGAGTATTTAACAGCTGGGAATTACCTGAAACTGTTCATTTTCATAGGAAATCAGTAACTCTCTGGCTTTCTCTGAGAAGAAAAGTCACAAATCATTAGTTAGATTTGTGGTTACACTGCTTAAAGTCACATTTAAAATTTTACGAAAGTAGCTCTGTTGCAGTTTAATACACGTAATACAATTCTTGCCATTCTTAGATGCAAAAAACTAAAGGTTCACGGTCAACATATTACACATCTACCCAAAAACTGACTAGTGCCGCCATATTCTTACTGGCATTGTCTCTTTTTCTTTTTGTTTTTGCAAGTTCTTCTTCTCCGCTGGGGTCCTCCTCTTCCTCTTTATCTGACTGGGAATCCCAGTGCTCATCCAGCTGCCCCCCTAGCTGCCGAGACCAATACTCTTGCTGCAACCAGGCAAGAACGAACTTGCATCCTATAAGCAGGAAATTGAACAAAAGTAAATTACATTATACTTGCACTCTACAAAGGTGCCCCTAGCCAATACAATAAAATACATTGTAATGTACAATAGCAAAGCAATTGACAGTAAACAAAGTATAGGTGAATGGCACTTAAGAATATTATAGAATTAGAGATGTTTTTGAAAACTACAGTGTTAATGTGTATTGGAGAGATGATCAGAGACGTGAACATTTCAGGCCCAGAAAGTAAAAATCCAACCAGCCAAGTAGTTTAGTACTCTGTGACTCTTTATACTCAATTGGTTGGTTGAAAAAAAATCTTGGTTTGAACTTTTACTTTCTGGACCTGAATTATCCACCTCTGATTATAGGTAGCATAATGGTCTGGGAGCCATTATCTTAATCTAAGAGCAAAAAAAGAAAGACTCACAGTGGCCTAAACACATGGTAGAGGGGAAGTGATTTTGTTCTTCCTCAACAGTTAACTTTAACATTTGCATAAGCAATACGTTTTGTATTACTTGTTTTCAATTACTGTATTAGAAAATAACATGCATTTCTGAAATAAGCCTTTCTAGATTTCTCACAGAGTATTATAGAACACACATCAGAGCACGTGAGCTGAGTGGTGCGTTGAGAATTTCCGCTCCTCGCTCACAAGGCTGTTGGCTCCGCCCGCTCCTCTACTCTAATTCGCACTAAGCCGCTCTGCTCCACACTGCTCCTCGCTCCGCTAAAATTTCCTCCTGCTCCAGTCAAATCGCTCCACGCTCGCTCCAGTTTAAAAGAGGGATGAATAACCTGCATACCTAACAAATGTCACCTTAAACCGAAGCCTTATATCATAATATGAGCAACGGCAACATTGTCACTCAGAACAGAAAATATTTATTTTTAAATAACATAAGCAACAACAGACAGGTTTGGCAATGGCATTCCACACAAAAATAGACTTAAAAATAAAGGAATCAGTGGGCTTAATAGCCTAAAGAATAAACAGGCTAAGCATCCACGTTTTAAATTCCTCCATTTTGTTCTGTTGATGCTGATGCTGCGTCTCTCTATAAAATAAAATTTCACTGACAGCGAATTTAAAAAATCCTATTAGACCTACTTTGAATGACAAAACTCATTTCTTTTATTACCAATATTTACTTTATAGGCTTTTATACTGTTATTTACTTTATAGATTTGATATGCTACAACCATATAAAACTTGCTCACGTTTTGCTCTGGCTTCCGCCTGTTCGCATATTACACACAGTTTGAGAAAAGTGATTCCAAAGTGAAACTTTACTCACTGAAACAGTTTCATCACATTGCTGTTCTTGCTTTACATTATTGTCATCTATACGTTTCATAAGAATAGTACACTTGTATGTTTCTTGGTGAAACACTTTTACGAATTCCATCTGGGCCAATTTGTGTAACAGTCTTGATAATTGTACAGATGAATTATGGGTAGATTTGGGCTCGCCTCAGAGTCGTAGTGTGAGTGGTATCGGAGCAAAATTGGAGCGAGACAAAGCGACTGCTCCAGCTTTAATTAAAAAGCCGCTCCACGCTCTGACTAAACTCCGCCCGTTCTGCTCCTCGCTCACGTTCCGCTCCATTCCACTCACAAGCTCTGGACACACATAATATTAAATTATGACTGGTTTCCAAAAGCTGGTGAGCAAATACCTTCTTGAGCATTCTACAGAAATCAGTAAATCCAAATAGCACAAAGGCTTAAATACAGATTTCCTAACACTACTTAATATGTGCAGTACAATAATCATTTCTTTTTCACTAGAAATAGAATGAAATAGAAGAAAACATTCTCACCTTTGCGGCAAAATTTTAAAGTAGGTAACTTGTGGTGGGTTATGTCATGCCTGAGGTTAACAATCCACTCAGGAATGTTCATCTAAAAAAATATTATTTAATATTTTATACATCCGGGCATAAATGTGCAGACATGCACACACAAATGCTCTATTACTAAATTAATTATCCATACATTTGGGCTGACAACTGACAACTGTCATCCAGCTATAGGATCATTTGAGCCAGTCCCAGAAATCAAAGGGCATGTGAAAAGACTTAGGGTTGGGCAATATATCCATAAAGTATCGCAATGTGATTATCAACATTTATACCATTATCAATTTGAATATAGTGACTGTTGTGATATAGCCTAAACACATGTTTTCTTGAATAATTAAGAGATATAATGCACTATTTTTACACAAATTCCATCAAGGTATAAGTCTGTTGTTAGCATCATTTCACTTAGCATCAAACTAAGCCAGCGTATTACCCTATGTCGTGTTTCTCTGTTATTTCTTTTATTCATTGATAGAGTCAAAATACATACCTTGTCAGCTAATCGTCTCAAAGAAGTAGCCACTTTCTTCTGCTTGCGTTCAGTAATCAAATTAACAAATCTAGAACACATACGATTTTTATTACACTCAACAGAACATACCCTGTAGTTTTACGCACAGTAAATTCAAAGACCATAATTACATTAAGATTACATATCAACTTGAACCATATCTTAGCTAATTAATGGCTCACTGTGAGACAAAACTGTATTTGTGTATACACTTTTCATTTAATTGGATCATTTATACAAAAAAACACTAAATTAGCATTGAACATAACATTTATTTGACTTAAAAGCATACAACTTACAAGTATATAAGGACACTTCTGATATGTTTGCTTTAATAACAAACTTTAATAATTGCAATACATATTCTACTGCGAACAACGCACTACATTCATAAAATGTAACTTTTCCATAACACACACTAAAACGTTTCCAGATCACTATACTCTGCTGCTACTACCTATTA
>JAODKF010000044.1:1671061-1695005 GCA_026779585.1 Mormyrus proboscirostris | reverse complement strand
TGTAGTTCTTTGTTGTATTGTGTGTATTTTGTGTAGCCTGTATTATACTGTATCATATTGTACTATACTGTATTATATTATACTGTAGTATTTCTGTTTGTTTTACACATGGAGCCAGGAGAAACGGAATTTCGTTCTACCATGCACTCTCAAACTATGTGGTATGAATGACAATAAAGTTTACTTTACTTTAACTTTACTTTAATACAATTTGAATTTTTTCCCCCGTCAAAACCTCGATCAAGGGTAACCCAGTAAGAGCCATAGAGAAGTAACTCCCCTTCCCTTATAAAACAATGTTCGCCATTCCTGTAGATTAATCCCCAAAACAGTAAAGATACATCAATTAAAATGCATATATTTTATGTATATAAATTATATATTAGAAAAATCCACAATCTGTCACATGCAAGTATTTTAACAGTAAAAACAAGTGTAAACAAGATCCCACCTTACAAGAGCTGTTCCATAAAGCAGCACAAGATCATCTGCATCCAGCTGTCCTGAACTGTCCAAAACCTGACATCGCACCAGATCTGCTGTGCTTTCGACAGCAACAGGAGTACTGCTTCCAAACCTTACAAAAATATGGATTTAAAACAAACAAACAAAAAAAAAAAAACGTGTTTTACACTCTACAAGGTTGCATTGTATTGCTACAATTTACTTACTTAGTAAATGCAAAAATATACTTGAACATATGAACCTTTATGTTATTTATATTTTTAATTTATTAGTATGGTGTAGGGCCTCCATTTCTGGCTAATACAGCATCAATTGATCTTAGGAATGACAGATACAAGAACAGTGGCCAGGTCAGTATGTCATGCTGGTGGAGAAAAATGTTTCCTGACTCGCTCATATCTTTCTCTTTATGAGAAGCCATCACCACATTATCCGAGGGTTACAATTCTGAAACTGTATTCCATCAGTTTATTCATATATCTTCCAACTGCTTATCCTTGTCCAAGGTCATGAAGGCTGCTTTATCCCAGACAGCATAGGGTCAAACCAAGAGAACACCCAGTATTCACAGTTCACAACTGTTAATTACCCTATCGTGGTGAGTCACTGAAGGTGCAATGCAACAGTACTACCCACGGAGCAAGTGTAAGCCTCTAAAAACGTATTATACAAGTGATATCCCGAAATGCTACAACATAAGAAATTCATGGAGTTCTGTTTAACGTGGAGCCTCCCACGCACCATACGCATGAGCAAAATATTTAACAGCACTTATTGCATTGTGTATAATACTGTACTATATTTCACCATTTGTTTTCAGAACATCACTAAACGAAGATGCTAAAAGTGACACGTGCAATTCTGGAAATCTTGACCCCCACCCACTACCACCACCTTTGTTTGAATATTCAAACCCCTTTTTATTATATACATCTAATATATCGTATCATGTACATTCAACGTATATAGATGCACACATAAAAGAATATAGAGAAATTAAAGAGAGTGTGCGTGAGAGAGAGAGGAGTGTGAAACAATCATATGGTAGAACTATCGTATTGTCGTCTTCCTTACCGGCTTTTCCATGCTGATATTCGCTGCAATGCATATTTCTGCAGAACAGCATCGTTTGAATAAAGATATTCAAGAACCTGGTCCCATTCTGCTTTGTTAATCCATGGTACTACATGGACTAACTTTTCTGCTGATTTACTTTTCATTCTAAGTTACCTGGCTAGCCGCTATGGCAAGTTTAATTTTTTAAATATAGAAAAAGAGACGTAGCTAATTACAAATCTCTTGTTAGCTGGCAACGTAAACACATAATAGTGAAAAATTTAAGACGGTGGACGGCCACCGAACGACCGGAAATGTGTAGGGGTGTTCCACCTTATTTTAAAACGTGAATGAAAACAGAAATGGTTCCGCACGTCTATAGTTCCTACCCATCCGACATTACAAAGATTCAAGTGGTCTACAAAAAAAAGTGCCAATCTTATACTTACGAGATATATATATATATAGATAACTCGAGTAATCCTAATTTATTTAGAAAAATTAGAAAAGAAAATTGAACGCGTGTGTAGTACGCAACACACGTATCGCGATTTCACCTTAAAGGAACAAATGATTTTTATTGACATATTCCTTTTTTTACACCCCGTTCAAAGACACGGGATTTACACATGGCCGGCTCAAGGCATAATCGAACTAAGCGGCTGTTCAAAACCCAGTGGCCACCAACCCCCTTCTGGAAAGCGAAATAAGATAGCAAATGAAAAATAGGTTAAAATTTTATTTAGGCCCGAAAATTTTAGAAGATTATTTAGGCTACATAATAACTAAGTAGCTCTGAGTGCTAAGTAGCATCCAAAAGAAATGTTTTGTAATAATTATGCCAGTGTAGTGTTTGTATATGTTATTGTAGTGCAACGCTAACAGAAATACAATCGCATGATGGCAGCATTGCGTAAGAGTTGGGGATGGAGCAAAAGAAAACTTATTAGGCCTGTCACGCAGTACTTGTTTTAACTTAATGTTTTATTGATTCGTGCATTTAGTAAAAATGAAATTATATCGCTATTGTAATGTATATAAAAAGAAACTTCATCTTTTCGAACAGGGTAGGCCTATATGTTATATTTGGATCTACAGTTTCCAAAAAGTACCATTTTGACTGTGACTTTTGGGAAGAAATCCAAAATTCTAAATAATGTCGCAGATATCCAATGTTCAGGACTTCTTAAACTGTGGTCTAAATCTTTAGTCAATAAACAAATTTGATCAATTAATGTATATTCACCCAACCTCTATTGCGACATCTGCAAAATGCTTTTTGTGTGTGAAGTAAAAGATTCTCATTAGGTGTGGTTTAGCAACCTCCAGTGAAAGTTTGCGCCTTGTAAATAATCTTGTTTAAATATGTTAGTCGCAATGCTGTTCAGGTAACGCATTATCTTAGTGCGTTAATGCCTTTTAAATGGCGTTGGCTGATCTAAATGAGGAAGAGAATCTAAGTTCTTGAATAATGACATTTGGCAAATAAAGCGACGAAGTTCAGTTGTGCGTGTATAATAAAAAATAAAGTTATTATTCCTGACAGTTACATTAAATAAGCGCATAGTTCCTTCGTATGTCAAACATTCTTAAGAAAATGTATATTAAAATTCAAAGCGTCACCCAATTTCTCACATTAAAGAGATTCTTGCATTTTTTTTTCTTCTTGAAGTAGCCCAAGAAATTCATTACATCTTTGGTTAAAGATGGCAAACGATGTCATTCATCCTATTTGGTCTATGTAAAATACATGTAAATATGTAAAATATATGTATCGCCGTTGTGTATGAAATGCAAGTCGGGCTTGACTATCCTTTTTCGTTTTTGTTTTGTGAATACACTACAAAGCAGGGGATATGTTAAGACAGCACGCCGCAGTCTTAATTTGACAAAGGGCATAACGGGGCAAATACAGGCGGAGCCTTGCTGAAAAAAAACTCAACTCTTCAGTACATACTTTATTCACTGGGTGTGGTTTTAAGAACCAACGCCGTTAGCAGGAAACGGAGCCGTATATCCTCCCATTACCTGGAAACCATATATTTATAAAAGTAACACTTCTATCCAAGAAGCAAAATAAATAGACAGACAGAAACATCCAGAAGAAAGAGGGAAGATACATACATATAACCGTAAAGTACTTTAGAGGCTGTGGAGGCCGGTTTTCCTTTCCGCGTACTCTGTCTGATGGGAAAAAGTTTTCGTTGAAGAATCAGTTGTATCGTCCGTCGCTGAAGAAAAAAAAAAGAACGAAAATGCCGAAAACAGTGAGTAGACTGCTTAATATATGCACTGTTTTCATCAACGTCTGTCTTGTTTTATGTGTACATTGTAAGCTCAACAAATCATGGTTATCGGTAGGGAGTTTCTGGAGGAATTAACATAAAGTCGTGATTTCATGAATAGAGGAGAGGGGTGTCGTTATTATTGGCAAATGTTTTGTTCGTATGTAGCGGCGCGTTGAAATCCATATTCAATAGCTATTCAAATTTCTATATAATGTAAACTTGGCAGTAAAACCAACGTAATTGTTCTTATCCTGTTTTGTTTTGTTGCTTTGAGTTACATGGTTTTAGGTGATTGATAAACAGACCGAGTTAAATGTTACTTTAGGCTGATTTATACACGAAATTCATTGTAACAAAGCCGCCATCCACTTAGGGGGGTATAAAAACCGTTAGTCTGCGTTGACCTGTGTGCCACAAAGAGTGTCGTTATCTGGAAGCTGATTGGCTGTTGGCTGTGATTCTCTCTAGTTGAATGGTCGCGTATCGGCTTTGACAGTTACTCGAACCTGCATTCCGGCACGGGCGCTTCGACTAAAATGGTGTTGATATTGTTTCCGGTGTTTTTCCGCCCTATCTTTTTAAAGATTTTGCCGACATGCATAAAAGTCAGCCACGAGAATGCATAAATATCAGCAGGCAAAAGTACTCAAGACACCGTATTCTTTACGACACGTCCTTGACCTTATATTGCATATCATGAATAATTCAATTGAAGTTACGCGCCACCGTACAATGTACGTATAGAAAAATTTGAGTATGATGCTTATGAAATTTGGTACCATTTGTTCCCCAATGCAACAACTTTTTAAGTGATTTTCCATTTTGAAGTCAAATTAATGTGCATTAACTAAAACCAATCAATAAAATCCATAAGTAGGTATATGACCCCCCGTCCCTTTTTTATTTTACTTTTTACAAAAACTAAGTTAGCGTTTTCTATAACCACTTGGGCAAAACATTGAGCCATTATAGCATTTACATTTATTTTATTATTGTGCATCTATTTACTTATTTTTCCGTTTATCTATGGAAGATTTAAAAGAGCAACTGAGTCATATTATGACGTACAGTGGTTGTTACTTATTTACAACTTGAAGATATTGTGTTTGCCACAGACAGCGAGTTTAATGAGGTAGTGCTGATTCAGAAAAAACAATATGAAAAAGTGATGCATATGGTAGAAACCTCCAGAATCCCATAGTATATGAGACACCATGGAAGTCTTTTTAAATTATAGAACATAGTTATATATTTATCAATCTTAAGAAGAGATGATTATGAAGTAGTATTGTTCTTGAGCAGGGTTGTTTTCCTATAACTAGTTCTTGGAGCTGGCTGATTCTGTTTTGACTCTTTTTGGCACTGAGTCGCCTTCCCAAGGAATTGCAGATGATGATTCAAGACCTCTGGGCCTACGTCAGTTCCCAGTTGGCTCTTTGCTGACTCCCAGTGATTTTACGCGGCCTTTCAGGGCCATATTTGGCATTTTATAAAGCAAGCTTGGCTGTCTGCTCCCACAGGCCTGCTTTTATCACCACGCTTGAAACTTTCAGGCGCAACTTTCCCATGCAGATGAAACTCACTGCTTCTGAAACAAAAAGGAAGAACATGAATATTTTTTTTTAGTTGGGGGAAATACATATGTCTGTTTTATTGTTTATTATGAAGGTTTGCCATGCATAAAAATGTCAATGTTAAACAGATACAAAGTAATTTTAGGCCATAAATAGGAACAAATACCTAGTTTGACATTGAAAGATAATTTTTAGTAATTAACTTTACAGATTTTAATATGGAACATCACATTACAGTCAGCACTGGCATGATACTATAGCTCATGCATAAACAAAAGAAAACCTCTCATCTATTTCTTGATTGAAAATGTATGTGGAAAATTGAATGAAAATACCATTTCTAAAATTCAGTGATGCGGAAATGCCATTGGTATGTAAGCAGGGGATTATATTTCTGTAGAAACACACACACACAAAGTGGAGATTAATGGTTTGTAATAACCTAAGCTGCAGGTGGCCAGTGTAAAAGTTAAATCATGTGAACTATCCCAGTTATCAAATTGAGGGTGACTTCCTGGTTCCAGAAGCTGAATTGTACAGTTATTTGTTGTTAATGTGTTTGTGTCTGTGTGTCTTTGTGTGAGTCCATCTGTTTGAATTTAGAACGAAGGGTCTTTTCTTCATAATGAATATCTTTGTATTATTTCTTGTGAAGCGTTTTGTGACATTATGGCATAATATTGTTTTACAAGACCTTATTCATAATTTGATAAACTCTGGCTGTCTTGCTTTTCATGAGTGATATACAGGCAGTATAGAATTCTACCAGTAGAGGTCTGTGTATCTTTTATTGACAGAAATAAATGTCAGAAAGTACAAATGCTATGGGAGAAATAAAAGCACAATGTGTTGTATGACAAGTTTTATCAGTTTTTAATACATAATAATATATCCAGCATTGTCTCTGAAATTGAAATGAGTATTGAAAAACTGCTTGACCAGTTGTGCTCTGCAGCTTCAAAAGATAAACATCATAAGATTAAATTTAAATGCCAATTTCTTAAAATTGTCTTATGTTTCATAAGAAATTTCTGTCTTAAAATTTTTACAGAAACACAAGTCGGACAAGCCATCTGTGTCTCTAGTTTGGATGAACCTGTAAATGATTCAAAAGAATAAGCTTTCATTTTGGTTGTTGGAATTGCAAAGGGTGCCCAGTGATGGTAAGAGCAGCCGAGGGCATTTTTCAGAGCCTTTGGATGCTTTTTTGTTTCAGTGTTGAGCTAAGAATAGCCTGTGGAAAACACCCTGGTTATAATGGGGCCCACCCTTAATAGGCAGAACTGCTCATTCTTAGTTCCTTTTTCATTTTGAAATGTAGTATTCTTTGCCTGGAAAGTAACTTTTGGTCAACCCTTGACAGACAGCTTTGTAGCTTTGGAAGCTTAAAGAATTGGTCTGTCAGCAGCATGATTTATTTCTCAGTTTGTCTGCTTTAGTAAGATAATTGTGACATTAATGGAGTGAATGGCACACATATGGAGAGAACATAAAGTCTTTGCATATGCTGCCATCTGCCAGAATTTAGATGTAAAGGAAGAATATCTCACAATTACAAATGTAAAAATGAAGTCAGCTTGGTTTGCATGATGGCTTGGTGAATAGCTATGGAACCGCACACCCCCCGGCTTGTGGCCAGTGTATGTGTGAATTTTGCATGTTCTCCCTGTGTTTTGTGGGTTTGTATCGGATACTTTTGTTTCCTCCCTCAATCCAAAAACACGTGGTTAGGTGAATTGTTGTCTCTAAGTTATAGCATCTATATGTTAATGTGTGTTCTCCAACAGACAGCATTCTGTGCAGCATGTCTTCTGCTGTGTCTTGACGAAATAGCTAACTGCATAATGACTGGTTATTTCAAGGATTCCTGAAAATATCAAAGGTGAATGTCATATGTACATAGAATTTACAAAAAAGGAACAACCATTTTTAGATCTTGATCATAGTCTTGAATATAAATTTCTCTTTTTTTATTTCAAATTGATGGTTGTATTAATGTTGCTTGATGACCTGGTACCGGTTACGTATCATGATACCGAAAATTGAAAACGGTACGATTCTATAATTTTGCATATTTCTATATTCAAGAAGTTACGACACGTAGTGGACATGAGCTGTGGGGAGAGACAGTCATGCGCATTTCATGTGCCTCTTGTATGCACAAGCTTCGTAGATGGAAGTTGAAAAACACTGTTGCTCACTTCCCACCTCAAGTTGATAAGCAGGGTGGCAGAAGTGAGATATGTCGTTATTTTGTATTTAAACTGAATGAAAAGGGCAAACCCGCAGAGCTGAGAGCCCCCGTATGCAAATGCTGCTAACTGAGAGCAACACGCACAACCTGGTGAAGCATCAGTCTCTCACAAACCCTGTTTTATATAACGAGTTTAATAATCATCAAGTCTACATGATAACAGATGTCAGACACATGACGTGTGCAATTTAGAGGTTATTTTGTTTTTTATAGTTTACATGTGATTTCATTCATATCCCTTTCTCCAGTGGTGAAAGACAGGCTGGACTAATTGACGAACAGAACAAGCACTTTATATTTTTAGATTTATATTATATAAACCTAATTATTGTGTATTATTGATGCGGTTTTGTAACAGCTGAGACCAAATTAACATCAGAATCTATGAATGGAATGGAGTTTACAGTATAATGGAGTTTATAAAATTAGCTGAGTGGGGGGTGGTTCCCCACAATAAAATTTGC
The DNA here is from genome assembly GCA_026779585.1 of Mormyrus proboscirostris. Classification (NCBI taxonomy): domain Eukaryota; kingdom Metazoa; phylum Chordata; class Actinopteri; order Osteoglossiformes; family Mormyridae; genus Mormyrus; species Mormyrus proboscirostris. The sequence continues at coordinate 1,686,904 of JAODKF010000044.1, read as the reverse complement.
TGATTGTGTACCCCCCACCCCCCGCTCTGCAAATTTTATCCCTGAATAGCATTGCTTTTGACAGAGGCCTAATGTCTGGAAGGTATGAAACATTAGGTACCATCCAAGCCTATTTTACAGTATTAATTTGGTATTGAAATTGAGGTCTGGAAAAATGCAGGGTCAGATCAACTCTAGATTGTGTAGAATGTCCAAAATAATGTGTAAAAATATTTTAATTGACTGAGATGGGTCGGCACCCTATCCTGGATCCTTGCTTCCTTTGTTTCTGGGATAGGCTCCGGATCCCCACGAACCTGCATAGGACAAGCAGGTATGGATACTGAATTGACAAATATACTATCAATCAATTACTATTTACTATTTTTAACACCAGAGGAAAACCTTAAATGAAAAGCCATGGAGATTTATGTACACTTGCTTAAATTGTTTTATTAAAATTATGATTTTAGCAATGCAGTGAAAAAGTTATGCTGCCTACTTAAAAATGACCCTTGACTTTTCAAACTTTTTTTTCCCAGAGAACAGTCTGTGTGATATGCTGTGGCTGGGAAGGTCAAGCTGCCGAACTCTGTAACAGAGTCTCCACCCTGCTTGCCTCCCACGTCCTTTTCTCACTCTCTTAGAGCTCTGCTCGCTTTGGCTCACAGGAAGTGACAGTGCGATAAGTGGGTTGGATGGCGAGGGCAGGTTGCTGACATAGAGGGGAAAAAACGCAGCCCTAATCAGTCACACAGCTGTTAAATAATGCATGGCATTGTGATTCTACTGAAATGTAGGCCTCTGTCCGTTATGTTAGGCCTCTTCACGTCCTAATTGTTCCATTTAAAACGGAACATTAGGAAACTGACATGAATCAGAAGACAGACAGCAGTTTGTCTACTGCAGCATTTGTGTTACGTGTGAACTTTCTGCTTTTATTGCACTCTTAGTATTGCAGATTATGTTTCAGGTAATGCATTTAATGGTATTAGGAAAGTAAACAGAACAAAATTATGGTTATATGTCATATAATCATGTTTAATTTGTGTATGCACATATTAATAGCATGCATATAAGTGTCCAAGCCTTTTATTGGAGTTCAGTGAAACTGTTGAACTTGAGGCTGATTGTGAATTTATTTGCTTAGCAGACCAAATACAAGTCAAAGACTGGAAGCCATTTTAGGCCTGGAGACCTAGATACTGGAGGATGTGGTAACTTCCTGTAGTGGGGTTTCACAATTCGTGTTTTGAAACAGAAAGGACTGCAACAGCTACCTACAGCTACAGAATCAGATGTTAAAAAATAATGTAAAACTAACTTGCCCTCTATCTCCAATTCCTTTGCTATACATATATTGATTAGATATTGGGTTAAAAGAGTTTGTAGTTATACAGAATAATTGATCCAGTTTTATTTAGATGTAGATTTTTAAAAATGTAACAATGCCACATTGTTAGTAGAAGCTGGATATTTTTGCAACTACATGGTACACAGTGGGTCATATTTTAGCCTAGTGGACTACACCAAGCTAGTTTTCTGAGCTGCTATTGGATTATATGAAAGAAAAGCCCATTTAGGTTGGCTGGAGCAGAGGGTTTTAATTAAGGGTAATCCTTGTAAAAATTGCAAGCACTTTCATATGACTCTGTGGAAAGCAGGTATAGGAAAAAGAACTTTATGAAACAGTCCAGAACTGTGTTGAATCCATAACAAATGTCTGTGAGTATTATTTATCCTTGTTTTATAGTTTGTTACATTTGAGGGAAAAACAGGTACTGCCAAATGATTATACATTACAATGGAATTTAAATCGTTTGCTTGCTGTCTTCTTGGGTTTAGTGCAAGCATACAGGTATCTTAGTCCCTTATGGGATATTTTTCCTTTTTCTTTCATCCCATATGGCAGTTCTACGTAGACTATTTTAAACATAGTTATTGTAATGCTGCAACATACAACAAACAATTTTTTATGATGCATATTGATATCCTGTGTGATAAAATGTATATTGATGTTTGTATAATCAGATACAGTTTATACATATCTGTCGAGTACATCTTGTTTGTAGTTCAGGTTTCATTGGAGATGTGATTAAAATACATGCACAGGAATACAAAATTTATCTTGAACACCATTATTTAATATAAACTTATGTGGGGAATTTAAGTAGCTTATTTTTCTTATTTGATGGAATAATGTGGGCAGGTCTGTACTGGGCTTATTTTCTAGACTGATGACTCAGTGTTATCTACTTTTAACTTTTTTATTCACATAGGAAATAGTAAAATAAGTGACCTTATGATACGATTAAAAATAAAAAAAAATATTTTATGAAAGAACATTGGTTTGACTCTTGAAATTGATAACCATACATATTTTGGCTCATTTGGCTTGCAGACATAGTTCTACAGTAGGTTACATTCTCAATTTGTATGAGGTGGATTTTGGGAAACATAATTTCATGCTTGGGCTATCAGTGGTAAGACTAACACAGAGATTCCATTTGGTCTGTACCAGGCACAAAGTGGTACCCTCCCACCACAAAAAGCATAAACCTTCTTATCGTAAAAGTCAAAAAATAAATGCTTAAATGCGTACAACTAAGGAGGGAGGTCTGGGTATCTCTCCTGAAGCTGCTACCCCCGCGACCCGAACCCCGGACAAGCGGTAGTTGATGGATGGATGGATGGATGGCATGCAACTACTAATGTCTTGTTTAACTTAAAATGTTTAACTTATTTTAATAATATATTATCAATTAAGCAAATTATATCAAATGGATACCTTCAAAAAATTATCAGGGAGTCTTCGATAACTTAGACATCTTAAAGTTTCATAGCAAGTGGGTGTGTTCAATGGCAGCCAACATTAGCTGGCCCTCATTCTGCTGGGAAAGGCCTAAGCTTAACTAGCATTTGTCAGCCTCCTGCTAGATTAGCGTCTTTTACAGACGTGTCAGACATCTGTTGTGTGCCAGCTGTCTGGGATGCACAGTTTCTTTAGCTGGCACTCACTTATGAGGGAACAAAGCAGTGGATACCACAGACAGATAAATGTGATGCGGAACTGGGATCTGGGTGAACAATCCAGGGAAAATGTTTTGGATGTTTGCATCTTAATCTGTAATAACATTTATAAAATAATCCAGTTAAACAATGATGTTTGAGTAAGTGTAGTATTTGTCATTTATATAATATATTGTTTTGTCCCATGTGTCTACTGACAGTTATAAGGTATTATAGTGTTGATTATAATATAGGGATTCACCAATCCAAGTTTTTCTGTCCCAATATCGATACCTGAGCTTTGGGTATCAGCCAATACTGAGTACTGATCCGATTCTAGTGTTTAATTAACAAGCTACAGGCTTTGCCTCACTGTGTTATTATATATATAATAACAATTCAGTACATTTGCAGTGGAAACCACTTATGTTTGCCTGGGTGAAACTGATCACTAACTAGATAATAACCTTTTTTTTTTCTTTTTCTCTATATCTCAGATTACTATCTAATTGACATTTGTGTACTTATTACATAACTATAAGGTGATAAAATGGAGACCATCCCTATTTACTGAATTTTACTGACTTTTGAAATGCATGACAGCTGTTTCAAATCACAGTACTATACAAATAAAATTACTGAAATGTGTATAATTCAAATATGTTATAATAAAATACTCTAGTTTCGCTGTTACATCTCGTTGGCATGTTTTTAACAGTTTATCATAAGCTTTGATGAGTCTATATTCGTCACAGAAAATTAGGTTTTTTATGCATGCAACATTAGCCTTAGGTAGCTAGCAAGAAGCAGATGGGGTAATTACTGCAAGGCAAAGTAGGCTTATCAAAGTAAAGTAAAAAATAATAATATACAGATGCTCTTCTACTTACGAATGAGATATGCTCCGAACAGGCATTCGTAACTTGAAATGTTTGTAAGTCGTTATTCAGCATCATTCTAAAGGTATACACAAGTACAAAGAAGTAGTATGCTTGGAGCACGCACGCTACACTGCTGTGCAGCGGGAGTACTAGGCGGAATTGGTGCATAGAAAAAAATATTAATGTTGCGGACAGGAAACAGGAGCCCAATGAACACAATTTGGACTTACAGTCCTCTTCGTTCGTATGTCTAAGTTCGTAAGAAGAAAGTTCGTGAGTAGAGGAGCGTCTGTGTATACACTGTAGTTTTAATTTTTTCCACACATTGTCATGTTTTAAAAAGACCCAAAATGAACTACTTGATTGCTATAAGCGACTTGTTCAAGCAGTATTTGTACAGGAATGTACAAATTTTGATCCATATAAGTGGTTGATGACTATAACCATGATCACTGTAAGCAGTTTCCACTGTATGTGACTTTTCAACTTAATCATTTATATCAGGATACTCAATTCTCAGCTGGAAAGGTCTTTACAGAGAAACAAAACCTTAACAGTAAAGGTTGATTTATACTTTTGCGTTGAATCGACACTGTAAGTACGACATAGCCATGGACCCTACGCCTGACGTGCACCTTCCCAGAAATGTAACGACACATCGTGGTGACGCAGACCATAAGAAATGTGACTGGTCCTCTTGGTAGCGTTTTTGCTTTTAATAGGAATGAAGAAATCATACACCAAGGTCTACTTATATTGCTGAATGGACCAGAATCGTTAGATATATCTAGCATTAAATAACTAAACTTATTAATGTTAGGTATAAATAATGCTCCAGTTTAATTTTCTCTCGCTTCTTCATAATTTCTGCTGAAGTTTGTTGATGTGGTCCTTCTCTGCTAGCATTAGTAAACTCTGTGTACTCTAGACTATGGTGCATTATTTGATAAAATTGTGGAGTACTGTCCCTTCCTCCTCTTGTGACTTTAGCAGAACAGAACTCACAGTCTGAAAATGCAGTGGCTTTGAGTTTTAACATAATGTTACGCCTTTTCATAAATGCCTTTTTATGCGTATTATAGCGTAATGCATGATTATAGCATTTTATGAATGCATTATAATGTGCTGTGAATGTGTTCATATTTTCTTATAGACATGGCATTCATAGGAAGTGCTACCATTCGTGCAAACTAAATATACTTTATTCTGTTTTTGTTTTGTCAATAGATCAGTGTGCGAGTTACTACAATGGATGCAGAGCTGGAGTTTGCCATCCAGCCTAACACCACAGGCAAACAGCTTTTTGACCAGGTAAGTGTATTGCAAATATTCTCATCACCACTCAATATACCATTTCAAAAATTAAGATTACTCATTTCTGAATCTACATAAAATGCCTGATGGTATATTTATTCCATTACAATATAGAGAAGTAGAGACATTTTTAGATAGCAGAAAATATTATAGTATATTATAACTGTCAAACAGAAACCTTGAGTGACTGATTGAACTGATTAGGCAATGTTTCTTGACGACACCCAGTGAATCCACTTTCTAAACACCTATTTTGCCCTTTGACAGTGATATACTTCCCTCTGTGTTCAACATGTAAAATTTTATAGCCGAGGATTTTTAGTGATAATTGGTGTACTTTCCAGTGGCTTGAATGATGCAACCATTAAGGGTAACTTTTAATTCCATAGTTTTTTTCCATCAGAAACTACTTGAGTTCCTACTTTAATTAACATTTCCCATAATTTTACTGGAATTAAATTTCTATGAATCTCTTAATTGTGAAATTAGTTGGACTTGCCCTCAGTTGAGAAAAAGTGGCTGCTATTATAACCACACAATATTATTTAATTATAACTAGGGCTGTCCCTATTGATTAAATTAATAATCAAGTAATCTACCAATTATTCGATGATTAATAAAGTAATCCTATACATTAGGGCTGCAAAAAGTGATTATTTTGATAATCAATTAATCATGGGATCAGGTGATCAATTAATTAATTAGTTGGGCCAAAACAACTAAACAAAAACAACGGTTTAAAGAAACATGCAAATGCTTTATTTAAAGGACATCATGGACTCTATTTCGATTTAGTGTAAAGCGCAAAGTGCATCTAACATCCATGGGTGTGTCCAAATCCATTTCACAATTTTGACGCTTAAAAAAAAAAAAAAAACAAAACAGAGTTTGCACCAGAGCAAAGTGCAAAAAGGTTGTCCTAACTCTTTTAATTATTCAGAGGCATGTTTTGGGCACAACCTGCAATGAACCAATCGAAATGGCACGTCACCTAACCTTTAAAAAGCAGCAGTGTATGATCTATGGTTAATTTCTACTGCAGTGATGCGTCTGCCCAGCAAGCCAGATTGCTTTTCACTCAAGGAAATGGACGTGCTCATGCGCGAGGTATAAAGGGGTGAGCACGTCATCTACTGGGGCACCACTGTTCCACCCAAGCCTTTCGAGGGCAGGCAGGCTGTAGGTAGTAGAGAGTGTGCGGTCGCTTTTGGCTTCATTACATCACCCGCTCACTGCCAGAAGCGGTATAATGATGTCAGAAGACAGGGAAAACAGAAGGTCGCTGCTGTATGAGCACAGCGGCTGTAAATGAGGACTCAATTACACTTAATAAATGTATTCACTTAATAGTGAATAAATTACACTTAAAAAATGTTTTTTTATTTTTGGGTCTGCAGTTTGCAAAATATAAATAATAGTACAGTGTTTGTTCAAACAAAACATAAACTACAGTTTTTAAGATCTTTTATATTGTTAATGTAAAAGGCAACAGGGCTGTTATTATTCTGAATCTCACACTTTAGATTCCTCACCAGGCTACAGGTGATTCAGCTCTTCTGCCAGCTGGTCCCTCCTTGCCCGCGCTGCTGCTGCCCTACACTCCTTTGCTGGCATCGGCTCATGCAGTTCAGCATCACTCCTTCTGAAGTCCCCTAATGCGTCCACATTTATGTACAGCAGGAATCCATCACATGCGACGATGTTACACAACACACAACGTGCCACAAAGAACGCTGCAGCCTTCTGAGGGCTGTACTGTAATGTTCCAGCTGACGTATCTAAACATCTGAAACGCATTGATCTAAATTTCCTTTCAATTACAGTACGTGCTTAATTCTGATAATGAACTTGAAAGATTTTTTTATGATATGGTTTGTTCTTTACTTACACTTTACTTACTGACAATGTGCCCGGCCACTCCTCATTTAAAAAAACACCACTCCTACGAGTAGAAAACGGGTGCGAAATCATATTTTATAAACATACGTGCGTAGCGAGAAAATGAGCAATGTGCTGGTATGAATCTAACAAAACCATGTTTTGTGCCAGAATAGGGCCCCAAGAGTTGCAGTTGCAGTGCTCAATTGTAAAGAGTTTTCTAAGTTGTCCATAGGGCAACCTCCTGGTTAACCTTGGGTTGCTTGCTCATAAATGAGGTTGCCCTGCAAAAAAGGCTGTATCTATACCACAAGTTTACATTGTCTATTTACAAGATGAATCGTCTGTCTGTGAGTACCTACATCAGTATTGCAGAGTATGATGCAAACAATGTACATGTTATACATATTACTAATGCTAGATGTCAAAAATGAAAAGGAAAAAGTTTGGCCAACTCATTTGGAGATGGTTAGCATTGTCCCAGTAAATTGCACAGTTCATTTGTAGGCTAACTTTAAAGGAAAAAAAAACTTTTATGTAATAATTTTGTGTCATACATACTGTATTTATAACAATGAGCAAAACATATGCCAATGCATATTTTATGCATTTTTTTACATTATGCATGTAAAATGGACCTGTGTTGTTCAAGGGTCAGCTGTATTTATTTTATTACGTATCGACAACACTGTAGCATTAAAATTACACATTTATGCATAAGGACCGGATGCACAGTGTGTAGTGTTTGTAGCAAGATGGTAATTAATGTTCAACATTGCTAATTCTGGCCAAATTACAAAAAGCTGAATATAATACAGGACGCAGCATTCCAGTTAAGACAATCCCGTATTATAGGGGACAGGTGGCAGCCATATTTATAAAAGACAGAAATTGTACTAAATGAAGAACTGCTTGGCAGCTGAAAGAGCCGGCTCTTACCGCTTAGCTAAGTAAGCCAAATGATCAGGCTCGCTAAAGAGAGCTGGAATTCCTACCACTACTGCACAATTTGATACCCACACAAAAATATGCGAAGGGTACTTAAGACGTACGAATTTGACATGTTAATTCCAAGGGTTTTGATCCCAATGTCGGTCCATAATGTACAGCCTGTATATACATGTACTGTATGTACTCAAGCACATTCAGTGGAGCAACATCGGGGAGGTAGGCATCGAGGCTGACGACACAGCAGCGGGGAGGTAGGCCTCGAGGCTGACGACACAGCAGCGGGGAGGTAGGCCTCGAGGCTGACGACACAGCAGACGAGTGAAACGTGTGGCTCGCTGAATAGATTGAATAGTGATGCCTGGACTGATGGGACGGTAATTGATCCAATCATGGATGTAGGGTTAAATGGAACAGCAGTAAAACCCAACAATTGGTTGTCCAGCAGGGTACAGTCAGTGCTGATTGTAGTTGCCTGAGAGAATATTTGGTCCTCATGTATGACTGGAGAACCGTTAAAATTGAGCACGGAGTTGCAATAAAAAACACCACACAGCATAGAAGATCTCTGTTTAAAGTGATTAAGTAGTATGGAGACAAAGATCCGCTGTCAGCACTATATTAATCTTGCTATCGAATGTACTTTATATCATGGTTTATGGTATTCTGATCGTGTTTTCAAAAGTAATATAATTCCAGCATTTTGAAATCTTGACAATAAAATTCTATATATCACAGTACTGGCCATGCTTCTTGACAACTTTAAAACTGTCTACCCATGTCACTACACTGTTTCTTACAATACATCTGGTGGAGTATCATTGCTGTGCACATGCTCCAACCGCGATAGTTTGTGTCCATGGACAAAAGTAGCATGTAAACAAGAGTCTGTGTACATGACCATCACGTCATCTGGAAAGTGAAGCATGAACTAGGCTTAACATCCAACGTCAGTGTTGAGAACACGCAAAGTATACAGTCTATAGCATGCAGTGAAAGCAAGCTGGTCCACCCCACCATTGTAAGAAGTAGTGTAGATCAATAAGACATGAAGTAATGGTATAATAAATATATATCATAAATAAGGAACAGTAAACAGTAAAATACTGGGGATTAAGAGAAAAAATCTAAATCAAGATATACAATATAGCTCCAATAAAGTACATGGTGCATGAATAAAGGCCAGCTCATATTTGACTTTTTAGCTTGTGCTTTCAGTTACAGACAATTTGGAATTTTACAAATTTCGTCATCAGGGGTTGGCTGCAGAAAACTGTGTTTGGTGCACGTGTAGCCAAGATTGTTATGTCTAGCAGAAACCCTGTACATCCATGCACATCGACCGTGCATGTGCAAGATAATCGATTAGGTATTTCCAATAGGTGGCAGCGTGGACTTTCCCAGGTCAGAGGTCAACAACGAAAGAGTACAGGGAGAATTGTTGTTGTAGTAGTAGCCGTTCTGGTGAACAGCTGTATGAAGAGGGGCAGAGGTGCAGGCATATCCAATTTTTCATTCTGCCAGGCATTATCCCGAGGTATATCCCGAGGTATACGGTATTTTAAAAAGCAACTCAATTGTAGAATTTTGAAATCTTGCCCATAATGTTCGCCAGAGGATTGTTGATTATGGGTCCTGGCTAATTTTGTCGTAAGTATTTCAAAACACTGTAGTTTGCCTTATTACTGTAATACTGCCCAAGCCTTGACTAAAAACTAATAATTGAAAACTGTTCATAAAACTTTACATGATTTGCTACATTGCTTGTTTTTGTGTTTGTTGCAATACACATCTGCCTTATCCTGGCCCTATACAGTACTATACAGGTCTGGTGGAATTTTACTGCTGTATGTATGCTGCTAACCCTAACTCTAACCCACCGCATCCGCCAAATGTATGAACACAAGCTATAAGTGACGTTTTAATTGCAGCCGTCTATTAAGTGTTAAGTAGTCTGATGGCCTGAGGGTAGAAGCTCCTTCTGAGCCTCTGAGATGTTACTAAGAAACAGCAGAAGCACTTTCTAGGCTTTTGCTTGGTAAAGAGGTAACTGTTGGGATGGGCTGTGTCCTTGCTGACCTTGGCTGGTCTGCTCCTGCATCATCTGAGGTACGTGTCCTGCAGAGATGGCAGATCAGTCTTGCTGAAGCATTCAGCTGAATTTGTCACCCTGTGCCCACTTTGTGGTCCAGGACAGAGCAATTCCCAAATCAAGCTGTAATTTCCATGGTAAGGATGCTCTCTAATGCTCTAGAGTAGAAGGCTCTAAGAATGGCTGATGAGACCTTGAGCATCCTCATGTGTCTAGGATGGTATGGCTCATACCCGGCTTTAGATATCTGAAGAGAGTCACCCAATAATGAAAGTTTACACATAAATAACTATAAGCTACTGTATGTGCTCTTCTGCCTCTTGCAGTAGCCTAGTCTATCTTAGTCAAATTGTTTCGCTTGATTTACTTTCTGCTAAATATGATAAAATGAAGGCTAGCCCCGCTACATATCATATCATTTAAGGTAAGGTATTATAAGGTGCATAATAATCCTATAATATTAATTATTTTTTTGTGAACGTATTGTGTATATTGAGTAGAGCTGAATGATGCTAGAAAAAAATCACATTGTGATGTTTGAATATATATTCATATTTATTTTTGCAATAAATATTTCTATATTGAGAAAACAAAGGATTTGAAAATTTACCCCAAATTAAATGGAGGGTATGCAATTTTAATCTGACACACTCTTTGTCAAATTTGGCAAAGTTCTCCTCACATTCTGCTAGCCAGCTGTTTTGTGTGTGCACTTAAAAAAAAAGAAACCCAGAGTTTCAATGGAGCCCCAGCTCTGTAAACAGGAAAACAACAAAGTGGTTCGGAACAAGCCACGCAGCAATGTTCCAGCCAATCAGCAACAGCGGGCATTCATGCTTATGCATAGGACAGGGTAAGGGGGTATGGCTAGTGGGTAGACTGGAGAAGCAGAAAGGAGAATGAAGGGAGACCAGGGAAGGTATATCTGGTGCATGCTAACGTTCTGAAGCAACGGAGATAGTCGAGGATCAGCCAAAGAGAAGAAGATGTGAAGAACACTAATTAAAAAAGAAGTTCTTAAATCAGGCAAGGGCAAAGGGAAAGGTCACCAGACAGATAGGTAGGTACTGCAGCTGTTTTCTTGGCAAACATGGGTGTAATGTGCTGAAAAATCTAAATAAACTTTTCAAGCAAACTTTGACTATATAGTATAGCTAACCTTGTTGATGTTTTTAGCTTTGCCAGATATATAACTTTACCACAACCAGCTGACTGCCTGCTAGCCAGCAGTAAGTTACTGTATCAAACTTGATTTCCAACAACATTCCCCAATATTAGCATATAGCTTGACAGCCATGGGTACTAAGAATAGCCATGTTCATTGTTTACATTCATTATGATAATGTTCCATGTTTTCTTACACTCGAATGAGCCATCAGGTATTTGGATATGACAATGATGCGTTATGTTCCTCTTCCCCACACGGTCCCTCTCGTAACCAGGCAGTGCGCCTTCCTGTATTTAGGAGGAATAGCTTGGGGAGGAAGCCAGAAACAAGGGGGTGTGCATTTTCGGTTGGATACTTTCAGGATCTCCAAACTAACACACCCATACCTTAGCTTTAATTACAGCCAGATACGGTATGTTATCCAAGTGATAATGGACTTTGTCAAATAAGCTGGTCACTTCTGCTGCTTCTTTAATTCCTTTTTAAAAATGTAAATGAAACAGAAATGTTCTAAAATCCATGTATAGATTATGGATTCTCATTAAGAATTATTCTGGCCATGTGTTTTACACAAAAGCTAATTTGTAGAACAACGCTGCCTGACGACATTTCAAAATTAGCTGTAATTAGTGTACAACTAGGCAATTAATCAAATTTGAATTCCACTTAAGAATTTGGTGTCCAGTGAATATCAAAACAATTGGGATAAAATGATTATTGTACCACATTTTTTTAAAAACTAATGCTTCTGTTTTGTCTTGTGTTACAAGTCCAGTCTGCTCCTTTCCAGCCGCTTTGTATTTGTTTCTCAGGAGAATTATATTTAGTTCCAGGAAATCCGCTGTTGAAAAGTTTTTCATAGTCAGTGAGTAATTATGTTAAATAATCTTGATCCCAAAATAATCGTGATTATGATTTTTGCCATGATCCATTGCCATGATTTTTAATTATTTGTGGCATGCACAAAGTCAACCCTGTTGTAGATTATCTAACAGGGAAAATCTAGTTTTCCTCTTTTATGTTGTTCCACTTAAACAATTAATTTAACAATATCTTATCTTTGATGATGTATTAATGTATCTGACCAGCAATACATAGTTTTTCTGGAGTTGTGGTGTATTTTCAAAAAATTATAAGAATTGAATATGCTGTTAATGTTTGGTGAGCGATTATCTACAATTAAGAAAATTAAACGACTTTATCACTAAAATTTCGCATCACAATGCGAATCGCCACTCAATGCACATGATGCATTCACAACATAAAATTATACATCCCTTCAGACACACAGACACACGCACACATATAATGGTTATTAATATTATATGGTTATTATGCACTGTATTATATATGTTGATGCGGCGGGGCTAGCCTTCTTTTTGTTTTATGCTTTTGGTTCACACTCCACGATTATAGCCCTACTTATCTGCTCACTGACAGTTAATGAACAATGCAGAAAAAACCCCAGATCGGAACAAATTCGCTGTTCTATCGATGCTGGCAAATTCGCGCTTTATTGTTATGTGTGAATGGTTCAAAGACACAACCCGATGCATCAATGATACCCACCAGATATCTAGCATCCTGGACCTGTCTGCGAATTCTGTAGCATGAAAAGTTTTGCAGCTGGCAATGAGCTACAGCCAATGAGAGCACAAGACAAAAAGTGTGGTGAGACCTGAGGGAGGAATTTGAAAAGGTGTCAAAATTTCAGTTTATTCAGGGTTTCCTGAATTTTCTGTGTATGAGACTCTTAGTTTAAATGTTTGTGAATGACAAGCATATGTGTTATCTGGATAAAGTGTTTTAACAATTTGTACTGGGTTGACAGTAGAATTGTGATTCCCCATTGTCATTCACGCATGTGATCTCTTGACAAAACTTAGTTTGGAGACTAGACAGCGAATCTTCCTGGTCAAAGGTCTTGTAGTGTGAGACGGTCCTATCACTGATCAGTCATGTAGTGTGTGGTGTGTTGGGGAAGATGGTAATGCTATTGTTTGGCAAGCAGAGGGTTGCAGGTTCAAGCCCTGGTTCTTCCTGACCCCATCAAAGTGTCCTTGAGCAAGACTCTGAACCCCAAATTGCTCCTGGTGTGCAGGTTGGTTCCTTGCACGGCAGCCTCCTCCACCAATGTGTGTGTGGATGGGTGAATGTGAGGCATGTATTGTAATGCACTTTGAGTGCTCGTAGGAGTAGGAAAGTGCTATATAAATGCATTTACCATTTAATACACCCTGACTTCAAGGTGACAAATCATGTAATGTGAGCAGTACAGCGATCTGGCAACTTTAAAAATTGTGTGGTGTGAAATTAGCATTAGTGGCAATTATCTTGAGATACAGGAATCATAGAAAGCAAAATAATTTAACTGAAAGTGATGAAAAAGCCAGGTTAGGCTACCAAGAGTTTAAAGAACACATAGCTGATTCCAGGTGATTCTATGAGTATCTTCTTTCAAGATGTTGCATTTCTGCTGTGCTCTTTTCATTTTTATGCTGCACCATTTGCATTTTCATCTGCTTTTAATGCCAAGTGCTCCCACACAACTGAGGCTGTCCCTGTCCTTTTATTTGGACTCTCATCTGCTATGCTTGTTCTTCCTTTCGCCATGTTACTGCAGAGCAAAAGCAAGTGACTTGTCAGCACTGTTTTGTGTTGGTTGCAACACCACCAACTTATCTGACACACTCTATCGGTACATAATGAGTTCTATTTGGCTACGGCTCATTTTGGGTAATTTTTTTGGCTTTTTCGTTTACTAAATATTTATCACTGGGTGAAAATGGGAATTCCACATATGTAGAGTTAAGACTGAGATCGGTCCCACATGTGTGAGCTAATGATGCTAACTGTGCCCACTGCTGAGCAATTTAATCATTTTTTTTCTAATTGAGTGATCAAATGTAAGCTTGTAATTGGTCTACTCATAACGTAACACCAGTAGGTAGTACTGTTGCTCCACACTTCCCAGCTTGTGTGTGTGCAATTTAAGTCCCTGTGTCTGCAGTTTCATTTTTTTGTGAGGATTACAACGCAGGTGTTTCAGCTCCATTGCAGGAGTTTGTACTACTACAATTAGTCAATTTGTAGTATTAGTCGACTCGAGCCCTGGTAAGTCACTTTTATATCCTCAAAAAGTCACTAGATTTGTCACCAGGCCCTTTTTTGAAATAACGTTTCTAGGGGCATTTGAAAACTTGCTCATCTAGCAAGCTGGTAACACTGCACATTAGTCAGCACAGAAAATGACTGCATATCCTGTCAGAGAAAGGAATGTGAGAATATGTCTTAATGCTTTGTAGAAATGGTTTCAGCTAGAATTGGTGTTTCTAGCTCAGAGTACTGTGTGTCACAATTGTCTGTCTCTTGCATATGTCATTCATGGTATTAATTAAATATAGTATTGTTTATGGCCTTAAGATGGATTCATTTAAGGTTTCAACCTGTTGAACGATTTGCTGTAAAAATTTGTATTTATTGTAATGTTAGACATAAATTTTGCCAATATTATTATTTATTTATTTTTACCAATAAAATGTATTAGACTGTTATTTGGGCACTTGTACTAGTTTGTCATTATTATGGGGAAAAAAATAATCCATAGCTGAACGCTAATCCTTTTTATATTACCGCTTTTATTACCATCTTGGCAAAACATCTGACCAAACATACTGGCCAAGAGTTGCACACTAAATTATTAAAAAGAAATCTTCAGATCTTCCATCCGTCCATCGATTCATTTTCTGATGCTTATATGAGGCCTGGCAGCAGTGTAAGCCTGATCTTCAGATCTTATATATTAAAATTATATTGACGTTGAGAAGCTAACTCGAAGTCATCAAATTTAAAAAAAAGACTACATGACATTTACAGTTCTGTAACTTACCACCTTTCTGTTTATATGGGGACAAATGATACATATTGCGGCAGGCTAGAACCTCAGGAGAAAAGGGTGCAGACTAACGCGCCATCAGGCAATGAGGGAAAACTGTACGAAAGTTGATCTGTTACGGCGCGATGGTCTGTTTAGGATGGTCATCCCCCAGTATTTCTATTCAGCTAATAGGTGGTGCCCCTTGTGTTGGTCATACTCCTTGCATTTCCATGTGTCTGCATGCAGAAAGCTCACACGTACCACTTAGCTTCCCCTTTCCTCGTTCTGCTTCTTTACCACTCAGGCTTTAAGCCGGTCGTGTCACACTGGTACTTCTTAAGGCCGATGGTGAGGAAGCCAAGCTTACCGCCAACCTGCATGGTGCTGATTGCCCCCTGCTGGTGCATGGCAGATTATCAACTAAATTATATTCCCATATTCTCACTGTTTGTTTTATATAATAAGTAACTAAGCAAAATGCACAACTTTTGTGCTATTTTAGTTTTTAAATTGCATTTATAGATTCATTCATTCATTTTCCAACCCGCTTTATCCTATTGGGTAGCGGGGGGTCCGGAGCCTATCCCAGAAGCAATGGGCACAAGGCAGGGACCAACCCAGGACAGGGGGCCAGCCCATCGCAGGGCACACTCACACACTGTTACCATTCACTCACACATGCACACCTACGGGCAAT
>JAODKF010000044.1:1654189-1670961 GCA_026779585.1 Mormyrus proboscirostris | reverse complement strand
GGAGGAAACCCCACGACGACACAGGGAGAACATGCAAACTCCACACACATGTAACCCAGGCGGAGACTCGAACCCGGTCCCAGAGGTGTGAGGTAACAGTGCTAACCATGTCACCCCGCATTTATATTATGGAGACCTAAAAAATGTCAAGCTAAAGAGTAACAGGCTTTACACAATTCGCCCCTACAATGTGGTAAATAGAAACCCACACACAGAGACACATACACACAAGTTCTTTTATAACCTTGAAAAGTTCTTTCCGCCAGCCTTTTACAGTGTCCTCTGACTTTCAATGAAATTAGAGCTTTTCTGCTGTTTTACTGGAGGTTGAGAGATGTGTTGTATCCATATCACAATACAAACTGAACATTTATAAAATATCACATGCCAAGTGATTCAAGTATTTGCCTCCTAACTGATTTTTGGCTTACATAAGGCATACATGCCTTTTGGATGAAAATGTGTATTCCTGCCCTGCTTAGCTCAGATAAGGGGGAAATTAAGGAGCTATATGGACCAAATTTGTAAATCTGGGACATTAATTTGTCTTCAAAGCTGTGACTGTCATTCAGAAAAGAAAAAAATCTCAGACAGCAAGACATAGTATTACCAAAGAAGTACAACAAATATAGACAAATATAGACCTACATACTGATATTTGCATACATGCAGGTGCCAATGAATATCAAAATTTGTTATATCAAGTATTGTGATGCGCTGCTGGAATTAATGTTGTATATAATATAGTTTAATGACTTTAGCTCTATTTAAAGATGCTGTAATAATGCATAAACATGCATAGCCAGATTACATATATATATATATATATACACAGTGATATTTGTACCCACGAGCATAATTGGTTTGAAGACACAGCTTGTGTGCACAATTTCTAGTGGGAACAAACAATTTTCCCATAAGGAATAATGGGGAAGGAATTAATTGGTTTTCTGGCCCCAAAATACCCCCATACAAAACATTTATAGACACAATAGTTTAGCTTTTAGTGACAATATAAGTAGTATTGATTGAGAATATCATATTTTTCAGAATATTAGACAAACATCATCTTTAAATGCATAAAATCTGTGCTATGGCCGTACACCAAGTCCCGTAGGCTAAGCTAGGCTGCTAGGCGTAGCTTATAGAGAGCATAAAAATTATTGCTAACAATAAAACATTGAAAAACAAGCCTAAATATTATAGTAAATGGTGTTACTAATAAAAATGTAGGAAAAAGGCAAATTATCTGAGCAGTCACAAATTTACGAAAAATTGCTTACGATACGGCAATCAGCCTGTGCGGGAAGGATGTGTACCTCTTTCTCGTATTGTAACGCACTGTACGTACGTATCTTACTTTAAGGACTGTCTTAGCTTTAGGATGATTTTATATAAAAAAAACATTCATACATTTACCAGTGTGGATGTAAACATACATATCATAGCACCACTCTGATGGCGTGTCGCGGCAACACAAAACAGCTGTTAAAATGAGCCAGCTGAAGCAATCGAAAGAAATCGTATTGTATCTTTTTGTTCCATTTAACTGTGCGTTTCAGTTTAATAGATATTTTTTTAACTAAAGTTACCACTGACCCGCGTGGGCAAGTTTCCCTTGTTCCCTATTGTTTATGCATATAGAGATGACGAGGCGGGCGGGCTCGCGGTACTGCTCGTGGCTCCAAACATTGCTCGTGGGTACAGCGAGATTTTATTAAATAGAAATGCTCATGACTCAAGTTGTGCATGGCCTCAGACACTCGTGGCTACAGGCACCACTGTATTTACTTTTGAATACTCTGAGAGTAGTTGATTGCTGATGGTGTTTCACCTAGGTGTTTTTTTTTTCTTTCTTTTTAATATCTAAAGCTCGTTCATCGTTCTCAATAGAAAGTTAACTGAAGAATTTTTTTTGTTCTTTGTCCTTCAGGTGGTGAAGACGATCGGACTTCGAGAGGTCTGGTTTTTTGGGCTGCAGTACCAGGACACAAAAGGCTTCTCCACCTGGCTGAAACTCAATAAAAAAGTGTGTACACACTAATAAAAGCTGCATATGTGTTGCCAACATGCACGATTCATTCATAGATTTCATAGATGTTATTCTATAAACAGGGGTATATGGTCAATTAAACAATTGTTTTTTTAAAAAAAATGATTTTTTTTTCACCCATATGGTCCTTAGCTTCTGTGATTTGATTCAAAGTTGTACTTGGTCCAGAAAGTTTGGGAATCACTGAATTAGCCAATAATCCCAAAAGATAAAGTAACCCTCAAAACATTTTTGGATCATGATGGGATTTGCATAATGATACTGACCATGTTTTCAAGTGAATGCACCAGAAAATAATAGCATTCCTCTGCATATTTTTTTTTTTGTCTGTCATTTTAGGTCACTGCCCAAGATGTCCGCAAGGAGAGTCCTCTGCTGTTCAAATTCCGGGCCAAGTTCTACCCTGAAGATGTGTCCGAGGAGCTGATCCAGGAGGCCACACAGCGTCTCTTCTTTCTGCAGGTAAAGGAAGGGATCCTCAACGATGACATCTACTGTCCACCAGAGACTGCAGTGCTGCTGGCCTCCTATGCTGTCCAGGCAAAGTATGGGGACTACAATAAGGAAGTCCACACAACTGGATATCTGTCCAGCGACAAGATCCTTCCCCAGAGGTATGTACTGTTTTGGGTCAGATTGTATTTTTGGTTCCACACATTGTGTCATAATGCATACTGGCAGTTGTAGAAGCTTGAAAACTTCAGGAAAACAACCGTGGTTTAGAAATATTAACGTGTATAAGCAGTGGAATTAGTTGAATGTATCTCTGGTGCCATCCAGCCTTCTGAGTTCCTTCAATGTAATTTTCTCACAAATATGAATTTGCTATTGCACTTAAAAACCATTGTATGTTTACCATTCTGTGTGCGGTGTGTGTGTGTGTGTGCGCGTGTGTGTGTGGTTCTATTTGCTTGTCCTTCTTCCGTCTACTAATATTATGGTTTACTGGATACTTAGAGTCCTGGAGCAGCACAAGTTTAATAAGGAGCAGTGGGAGGAGAGGATCCAGGTGTGGCACGAGGAGCACAAGGGCATGCTCCGGTACTTCACCAAAGCACACTGCCTCCGTCACACCTCTCTCAGGCACCCACCTGTGCCGCTCACACTTTCACGTGTATCTGCCCTCATTCATAGCTGTCATGTATTTCTGCATGTAAGACCTTAGCATATACTGATTCACTAATTGTAAGCAGAGTTCAGTTTAAATTGTTATTTATGTTCACTAGATGGCAGTGTTCTCAGCCCACTTGACTGAACTGCTTTTCCAGCAAAAATGTTTCTTGTTTATGTAAATTGGTTTCAGGAATAGGACATATTTTTCAAAAAATTACATTTCTGAAAAGGAAATGTATATAATGTATTTAATTGCCGTTAAACCACCATGTAAATTATTGTTTCTTCTAATAAGCACTTAGTAAAGCCCTGGAAATATGTATTCCTGTTACATAGAGAGGATTCCATGATGGAGTATCTGAAGATTGCTCAGGACCTTGAGATGTATGGGGTGAACTACTTTAATATCAAGAACAAGAAAGGATCTGAGCTGTTCCTGGGAGTAGACGCTTTAGGACTCAACATTTATAAGCAAGATGACAAGTAAGTGTCATACCCCAGTCTGCACTCTCTCCCCCATATTTCCTTAACGCACATATATATTTTTGGAATACAGTAAAATAAAATGGACGCGTTGCAAAACGGACTGAAAGTCCAAGTAAGGATGAGATGTATTATTGTGTTTCTTTCCTCTCTCAACAGAATGACACCAACTATTGGATTTCCATGGAGTGAAATAAGAAATATTTCCTTCAATGACAAGAAATTTGTTATCAAACCAATTGACAAAAAAGCACCAGTAAGTTGTTTAATACCTACCCCCCCTCTCCCTAAAAAAGAAAAAAAATGGTGTCCCGTTTAATGAAGTATGTGCAACACAAAAGAAGGAACACTGATTAGCTTTTGTGGAGTGAAATGTAAAACAAGTCATCGTCAATAATTAATTAATTCAAGCCATTCCATTCCTAGTCAATAAACTGGTCAGTTTTTTTGTACCAATTTAACAAATGCTGACATGAAGCTTAACTAATATTTCTGGCTAAACATCCTGAAAACTTTGTTAGATATTTCCTTATATAATAGAACAGTCGATGAATATTGTTTAATTTAATATTTGTGATTTTGTCATGTTTTTACTTCATAACATGGAAACAGAAATATTAGTTTACACATGGAGTGGATCTTATGAATATCAATTCAGAATGAGTGAATGAAATGGTGTCTGTATTGTAGGACTTTGTCTTCTATGCCCCACGTTTGCGCATCAATAAGCGCATCCTGGCCCTTTGTATGGGGAACCATGAACTGTACATGCGGCGGCGCAAACCTGACACTATTGAGGTGCAACAAATGAAGGCTCAGGCCCGGGAAGAAAAGAACCACAAGAAAATGGAAAGGTGAGGAACTGACCGTCGCCATGCTACATGCTCTCAGGGAAAGTTGGCAAATGAGGCCTCTGTTACTGCAGCTATATTTTGCTCTTTAAATGTGACTTGGAATTCTGACTGGCATTTTCCCTGTTAATTAAGATGAAGGATTATTTAACAAAATATATAAAGTAGTGTTGGGCGGTATACCAGTTCATACCGGAAACCGTTTTTTATTATTGGTATGATATGAATACCAGTTTAAATAGCCTACACAACATTCGGAAAGCGGCACAGCTGGAAACTGTTTAAGGGGGGACCTTTTTCACTGCTGCAGTGAACGATCAGAAACAGAAGATATAGCTGACGCTATATCTGTATATTTGCATTTTATTTCTCTGCTTACCTTGCTTCTCTTACCTTACAGGGCACTGTTGGAGAATGAGAAGAAAAAGCGAGAACTTGCAGAGAAGGAAAAGGAAAAAATTGAGAAAGAAAAAGAAGAACTCATGGAGAAATTGAAGCAGATTGAGGAACAAACGAGGAAAGCTCAGCAAGGTTAGCTGCACAGGCTATTAATAAAATTAATTCTTGTGACTTGTGTTTTCTAGCTACTGCTGACAGTCTCTATTTCATATGTGTTCCCTTACATGAAAATTTAATATGTGGAATTTCAGAGGTCAAAATGAAGCAACAACCTCTGTGCCCTTAGCTGGAGAATCTACTTTTCTAAAAAAAGGATAACCCTAATCCTAGTTCCACTTCTATTTGCCATATATACATAGCGGGTATTAATAACTCTTAAAAAGTGTTCAAGTGTAAAACTCAAGTGTAACTAATTTATGGCCTTGAAAAGGTTCAAGTCTTCAGTTTCTGTTAAGTCTTCATTTTTGAGTTCATACACATATACACATACACTGATGTCAAAAATATTTAATTTAAATTTGAACATTTGGACTCTGAAGGGGTTTGCTATGAAGTTGGTTTAGCTTGCTTCCCTGGATTACTTGGGGTTTAACACTGAATTTTCAATAGTGCACATGTTGTCAGATTAATTTAGCCTGCAAGCTATCCTGCTCTGAGCAGCGTAAGTAGAGATAACTCTGGCTTTTCGATATCACAGCGCTGGTTTTCTTCTGAGCAGGGTACATCACCATGGTAACTCATGCTGCATGCCTAACACTGCTCTGTAGCAGGTGATGTTTGAAGGTCATGGATGGGAAACAGTGTTTGAACCAGTGAAAATTAAGAAATCAGTACATTACCTGATATAAAAGAAAACACTCAGATTTGTTCTCTGAGCACAAAATAGATTTTTGTTTGCTCAAAATGTAAAACCTTCTCACTCAAAGTAGTGGCATATATATAACTTCATAGTCATTCTCTTTGAGGTACAAGCCATGGGAAAGTGCAAATTCAATTATTCAAGAATGTTAAATCTGCCATCTTATATGCTCGTCGCTTTGTAAAGTTTGATTTATTATTCACAAATTAATTGTTGGACCTTTTTTTAAGACAAGCTGGAATGAAAAATGGGTGCAGTCACTTTAGTTTAAATTTATGGGTATTGATTCTGTTAAAGCATATCTCCACTTCTAGTTTGGTCTGAAGTTCGGCTGGATGAGTGGTCTTAAAAGATTTTTAAAATTCACATCTGGATTTCTGCAGACACCCATAAATTAGATACAGCATTACAGTATTATCTCTCCAAATAACTGTACAAGATAAAGTTTGTTTTTGACTGCAGTTTTTTTGCGTGTGATTGCATGCACGCTTCTGTATATGTGCGCAGAGCTGGAGGAGCAGACAAAACGCGCTATAGAGCTGGATCAGGAACGGAAGCGGGCCCATGAAGAAGCCGAACGGCTGGAGAAGGATCGCCAGATGGCAGAGGATGCCAAGATGACCCTGCTGCAGCAGGCTGAAAGCCAGATGAAAAACCAAGAACATCTGGTCTGTGTGCTTCTGGTGTTTTGAGTTCTCCTTCGCCTCTAAAACAGTCATGGCTCATTGAAATTTCTGCCCACATTAGTCGACTCATATTATAACGTGCGGCGCAAGGTTATGTGTCTTGCTTTGTCATTGTGGTTTGGCAGCATTATTAGAAACCAATATGATTAAAGATTACGTTTACTAACATGCTTTAACAGAGTATGTAGGACAATAGCTAAAATATATTGCAAGAGACACAAAATGCCGTTAACACAAATATGAACTGTAATATGCAAACTGTCTTGAATAGTAGAAAAAAAGTCTTAATGGAGACAATTTTGATTTTTTTTCAGGCTACTGAACTGGCCGAACTTACTTCCAAGATCTCCCTTCTAGAAGATGCAAAGAAAAAGAAGGAAGATGAGGCCCTTGAATGGCAACAAAAAGTATGTGTGTTCTTCCACCTCTTAGCACATATCTGTTGTACTAACATACTGATTTAAGCTTCATCTCCTCAAATAAATAAATCATAAAATGAATGCGATAACAATGTTCTCTAGAGCCACGGTAAGTATGTGGCTCATAAAAGAGTGGGTACAAGGGTGGTACATTCATGTTGGAATGTCTGATCATGAAATTATACCATTTCCACAAGTATAGGTAGGCCTACATTAAAATGCTTTTTTTCACATATGCTGGTGCAAGGATAACATGCATGAACACATAGCTTGAGTCGGAATCGAACAAACAACCTTGTGTGTGCACTACTTGGAGATGTGAGTGTCAGCTTCATGACGCGCATTCAGAAGAACCAAAGATACCGCAGTTATGAAGAGCAGACCTCGATAAAGTGGGGATGCGGCTCCTGACTGAAATCACCGAGGGGAAAAAAATGAACTGACTCTGGGTTTTGGCAGGCCACGATGGTGCAGGACGACCTGGAGAGGACCAAGGAAGAGCTGAAGAACAAGGTGATGGCCGCCCACGTGCAAGAACCAGTCCATGCCGAGAACGAGCATGACGAGGATGATGAGAGCAACGCCGAGGCCAGCGCTGAACTCACATCTGCTGCAGCATACAAGGACCGCAGTGAGGAAGAGCGCATGACCGAGGCTGAGAAGAATGAACGTGTGCAAAAGCACCTGCTGGTCAGTATCTACGACGCCTGGTATGCTCATATACACTTGTGCATTTGCACGCCTCACACCTCTTCTGGCTGTAAACTTGTATGTAGAGCATTATTTGGTTGCACCTTACTTGAGGGGTCACAAAATACTTAGTAACTCAGTTACTACTGAAGTGCAAATCATGAACAAATGAAGTAAATGCATGAAATACATGAACCATCATGATTGGTTAATGCTGAACAAACGATGGTTCAGTACGTAACTAACAGTTGGTTTCTGGATATTTACTAGATCAAAGTATTTTGTATATATCAAGATGTAAGCAAGTGCTCAAGTAACATATTAATAATATACTACATAGGACTAAACCAAAAAATAAAATTAATATAGTGAAAATAAAACCCATACCTACAGCACTTCTAACTTACTTTTTGTGTTGTCTGCTGTCCTTCAGGCTCTTAGCTCAGAGCTGGCCAACGCACGAGATGAGACAAAGCGAACACAGAATGACATCATCCATGCGGAAAACGTGCGAGCAGGTCGGGATAAGTACAAGACCTTGCGGCAGATCCGGTCAGGCAACACCAAGCAGCGTATCGATGAGTTTGAATGCATGTGATGCGTTTTGGCAAACAGAATTGCTGGAACCACTACAGGGGAATCAAACAGGGCCTTTTCCATTTCACTTCAAACCTGCTTTACACAAGATATCTCGCCCTTCTACAGATAGGGATGATGCCGGACTATCAAAACAATCAAATGTAATGTTATCATGTTTGAATACCATTATGTGAGTAATGGTACTTGATGTAGGGTTCATAAATTCCTTGTGTAAGGTTTGAAGTACATTCATAAAGCGCAAAGTGTAAAATGCAGAATTATTTGTTTGTTGTTTGAGTCCCAGTTATCGCTAAGTGAACAAGAATTCTAAATTTTGAAATACAGTCAAACTCAGGTGCAATTAAAATATGAAAATTACCTCATTCTTCATGGAAAGCTTAAATCCAAATAATAATATGAAGAGGCCCACTGGTGGTTTTGAACATTGTAATTTGTACAATAACAAAAATAATAGTCTAACAAAGAAGCAGGTTTGTTTGTTTTCTGGATGGCCCTCCACTGTTAGTAATTTCAGTAAATAACATTTCAGCATCTTTAGTTTTATTCTATTATAAATTTTAAGCTTTTAAATGTTCACCATTTAAGCAGGTGGAACCATTTCTTTAAGCACACTTTTTTTTTTTCTTTTTAAAGCCTTACAACAAAAAATAATGTGCAGTAATGTTTGTCAAAAGTCTGTATTAGAATAACAAACAAAAATAAAAAGTCAAATTCTGGGAGGCCGCAGTTGGTTTTTTTCCTTTTTTTGTAGTTGGATCCACATATCTAAATATTTCTTGTATTGAGTGCATTTATGAATAGGAGTAGCTGGAACTAAATAGGTTTTTTTATCTAACAAGTGAATGTTTAGTTTCTGTTTTTAGAAAGCCTTATTTTAAGGTTAGTGTATCAGGGATCTCAAGCTCAGATCCTAACAACAGGCCTGCTGGTCAGTTGCAGAACATCATGATTGGGGTTGTGAATGGCCTACTCAACAACTGTTGATTGTATCATAATAAATCCACTTTTATGGATACAAGTCGGTTGAATTTATCCAAGCGTTTTATAATCATGCTGCATCTGAAATATTTATTCGGTCATTGTATCATTGTATCATTTTATTTCCAGACACACAATAAAATATTAAATTAATTGAATGCTGAAATAATTCACCTTCGAGCCTAATTAAAACACACCATTTTCACTAAATTGAGTTTGAGACCCCAGAATTACAGCAGATTTTTGGTTATTGTGCTGATTCAATTAAGCCACAAAATGATTTATAACTACTGTAAAAGTTGCTGTGTAGCTTTTGTTAATTAAATTTTATTAAAGTTGGATGACTGTCATTTAGATAAAAAGATGTTGATATCGCATTGTTTGTAGCACAGACAGACTCTCAATAAATTACAAGTTGGCTGCTTGATTTTTTTTCCATTTAAATTGTTAAAATAAAGTTTAAAAAAATACAATATTTGCTGGTATTCCTTATTGGTAAAGTATATGCACATAGTATGTGCCATTCTGGTTAACTGCTGACAGTGAATAGTATTTGTTTTGTAGCTCTCTCTCTGGGTAAGTTGTACCTAACTGAGACATTTAAGAAATTTTAATTATTTCATGCACATCAGATACTCATTCTTGTCTAAATACCTTCATATACATATATAGCTCTCCAGAAGTTTTATTCCGATGATGAAAATTCATGACACAGTCATAATGTCACAGTGTAGGAGTTTAACAGGTAGTGAAAAAATGCAAATTCATCAGTCATAATTACTTCATTTTATACAGTTCAGTTACCCATCGAATTTCCTCTTTGAGAATCCAAAAATGGCAGCAGATTTTTATGAATAGAACTGAATGAATCAATATGAATTGTGATGTATTTTAATAGAGATATAGGTACCATAAGTCATTGCAGTAGTGCATCATAGTATATGGTGTGGTGGCGTATTTACCTTCAGTCCTTGATAGTCGTGTGCTTAATCTTTTGCTCATTTAGCACAGTTGTTGTTAGTGTTGATTCATGTCTCATACATCGGGTTGTATCAACAAACACAATCATAATGGCACAAATAGTATTAAATGGTTAAAGAAAAGGGGTTGGACTTAAGATCAGACTGACTGACTTATGGCTCTAAAAACATTCTGTCCTTCTAACCATCTGCTGAGAATGAGTCATGTTCATAGAGTTTCAGGGTCTTATCTGTTACTAAACATTATAAACTTCTGGAATCTGTTAAAATGAAAACGAGGCTCAATACATTTTATCTGATAAATGAATTAATCGATAATTGTCAGATATCATCAAATAGAATTGTGCAAATACTTACATTATTGTCATTATGTGAAATACGTGGTAATACGTGTGGAAATGAGTGAATGTGTGCTGTAGCCACTCCAGTATTTGAAAACAAGGTCAATATGTCCTTGAACGGTTTTCTGGAATGGATGATAGACCTTGATCATGAGGGACTGATGTACAGCCATGATGGCACAGATCCATCATTGCAGAATGTTTTCAAAATAGCTAGTTCAATTCATCTCGTAAGTTTATGGAATTGTTTAAATGATGTTTAGGAAAAAAGGAAATTTGCAAGATGGGTTGTTAAAATTAGGTATTGTTATATTTTATTACCAATAACTTTATTGAATTCAGATCATTGAGCTCAAAACTGGATGTCAAACTTGGCAGTTATTCTAGCTTTAAATCAATTTGAGTCGATCTGCTTTCGCATTGGCCTGGCAAAACGGGAGCCCGTTGCTGATGCTGCACACACTCAGGTTCCCTGAAACAGCTTGAATGTCCTTAAGTATCCTTTTAAGATAAAGAAATATTCTATAAAATGTGTGGTTTTCTATTGAAAATGCTAGACAAAGTAGGACGACCTAACGAAAAAGATGAATCATTACTGATACAAATGATGAAGTTTTTAATCTTTTTAATAAATGGTTAAATAAGTTAATGAAAATGAGAGGGTTCTACTCCCAACAGTGAAAAGTAGAAATAAAACTGGAAACTCTGCAAAATCACTGAATCTAGTTTTGAGATCTTGAAATGAAACAAAAGCCTAGCAACAAGTGACAAGCGAACCTCAGCCCTTTGCTGCCTGTATTTAACCAAGTCACTCATAAGGCTCAAAAATGAATTAAAAAGATTGCTTAAGGATTTCGGCCTAAATCGTACCTTTTAACTATGGATTCTTGTATTTAAATGTGAGTTAATTTAATTTCATGTGTTTTGGCCCTGCCCATGGGCTGAGCTTTATTCAAGGACGATGGGGTCTGTCTGTAAATGCTCATGCCACAGCCAGCCCTCATGCACACTTCAATAGCATGGCCAGTTTTGCGCGTTTCTGCTCCCCTATTTTGGGCCGCTTTTTGGGTGCACCTCTAACCTCAGGGTACAGAGTGCCACCATGCGTCTGGCATAAAGGATTCGGCTGGTGCTCAGTGCGCCGCGGCTGCTCTCAGGACACCAGGTAAAATGTTTTGGTAACATTTGGTAAGGATAGGCATGCACTTATTTCCTTTGAAAATCTGTGTGGCCAAATCTGTGATATATATATTTAGTCGAAGAAGTGGATTATGCCGCTTAAAAGTAAATTGCATCTACTCAGAGTATGAATGAACACATGCTGAACATCAATACACGAGTTATTATTCCACACTGAATTTAAATTTAAAGGGTAATTAGTACATTTTGGACATACTGTGCATATGCTAAATTGTGCCCGATTGTCTAATAATCCGCATTTAATGTACGAATAGCTGGCACATGTTAGTGTGCATGAATTGCATATAATTGAAGTTTAACTTTGTATCTTTTATGTTGGGATGGTCATGGTCTTTAGCAGTGCAGGACAAAAGGTTGTACTGCACATTGTTAATCAAGATGGCTTGAAAACCACTACACAAGTCACAGAGGGTGAATCCCTGCTGGATGTCATCATCAATAAAAACCTGGACATCAGTGGCTTTGGTAAGGAAGTTGAGAATTAGCGCAAAACTGTGTTCCGCACGATATGCACAGGATTTACTGGTATTTCCAGGCTCTGTTATATTTCATGGTGCATTATCTTATATGATTTTCTGTAGTAGCAATATGGATTTATGGGATTTTAGACAAACAAGAAACTACTTCAGCAGTGAGATTCATCTGATTCATCAGTCGCATTTAATTTTATCAACGCCACTCCCTTCGCAGGGGCTTGCGAGGGAACATTAGCGTGCTCCACCTGCCACCTCATTTTCGATGAAAACATTTTTAACAAACTGGGACCCATAATGGACGAGGAGATGGATATGCTTGATTTAGCTTACGGGCAAACTAAAACGTAAGTGCTACCTCAAAATGATTGAAACATCCTAGTATATTGAGATTAATGTGCTATATGTGTTGCAAAATTGCTTCTATATGCAAAGAGCCTTTGAATATGGATACTATTTAATATATATATATATATGACATTGTGTAGTAGTCAGTATATAAGTAAAGTATATAATTGTGAGGTCATAATAATATGAAAATATCTTCCTTGATGGTAGATCCAGGCTTGGCTGCCAGGTAAACATACAGAGATGGATGGATGGCATGACCGTGCATGTGCCCCAGGAGATCAAAGACAGAAGAAATGAGTAAATCACCAGTGATCATCCACTAAAGAACGTTTTGATACAAAATGTTATCAGCATCAGCATGAATAATAATTAGGTTTCGTTATAGACTAAAATGCCAATGATATACAGTGAGTGGTCACTTTATTATGTAGACTATTTATCTAGTACTGGGTAGGACACACTTTTGCCTCCAGGACCGTTGCGCTGTGTGTTCTGAGAAGCCCATCTACAGACCACTTTTATAATGAGCTGCTATGTTTGAACGCATGGCCTTCTTGTCAACTTTAATAGCTCTGATCATTTGTCTCCGACTGCTCTCATTAGCGCCATGTTAACGGTGTTTTTCGGTTACAAAAATGCCATGGAAAGCATTGATTTGTTCATTAGGCCATATTCTTTCTAGACTTAAGATACTATCTTGCATGAAAATCTGAGATGCTGGAACCGGCGCTTCTGACTCCGGCAATGACACCGCATTCAGAATCGTTTAGATCGCAGATTTTAGCCACTTTGTTTATTCAAACGATAGCTAAACCTTTTCACCTTGTCCATGTGCTGCAGGTATTCAGTCACATAATTTACTATTTGTAGTTTCACACTGTTCACGTCAACAATCGTGTGCCTAATAAACTGACCACAGAGTTTAAGTTTAAAAGTTAGGAATATTATTAATATATGGCATACAGCATAAATGAGTACACCTTCTACGAAAGCTAAATAAGTTTATAAAATTAATGAGTTTTTACAAATTATACATGTATTTATTTTCGCAATATGATAAAGGGCTATGTTGCAAAAATTAGTATAGTCACCAAGAAAATGTACACTGTAAAATTCCAAAATTGGTCTGTTGAGGCTAATTAGGGGTAATTTGTCAAGAGATCAGGCTCTCAAAAGTCAACAGAAGTACTAAAAAAACTGGCAAATCATTGATTTAAAGCCAAAACACAGTAGCAAAAGTTTCAAGTTGAAAGTTTCAAAGATTTTTTTCGTCAAATACATAGTTATGCTGAGTACAATGTGCAGTGTGTGCAGTGAAATGCATGGATTCCAAGCTCCAGACTACTGGAAAAAGGGGGCTTCACTTTGAGAGACAAGACATCATGTATTGCAACCTTAGACAGTAAATAAAATCAAAATATCTATGGTGTGCAAACTTGGCAAGTAAGTAGAGATTCCAGAGATTGCAAGAGTCCAGAAATAAATATGTATATGTGTATTTATATATCTAAATGTGCAAGTGAAGTAGGCTGTTGAGTACGTTGGTGTGTGGGTTCTAAACACTGTCCTTATTTAGGATCTGCATTGCCAATGGAAAGAAGCTCTTCCTCAGCCTTTATGACCTGGCCTTCAGGCCGACCTCAGCAGATTGTTGGGGTTGCTGGGATCCTTAATAATATTTGTAGGCCTGGACCTGCATCATCTGGTGCAAATGTTCTGGAGGTTGAGAAGGACAGGTCTGATTACGGCTGACCACACAGCTCACTGCAGAGCTTTGTGGTCCTGCTGTGTGCTGTTCCCAAACCAGGCAGTGATGTTCCCCGTCAGGATGCTTTTGATGATGTAGAAATTTTTTAGTCTTGGGTGGGACAGCCTGAAGTGCCAGAGAGGCCTAAGGTACTACAGGCATTGAGGAGCCTTCCCAACTAAGGAGTCAGTGTGCGGGGACTAGGTCAGGTCCTTGGTTATGTAAATATCAAGGTATAATGAAGCTACCAGTATTCACCACGAAAGCCCCATCAGAACTGATGCTGGTCCCTCTGCTGCTTCCTGAAGCACCCTGAAACATCCAGGTCACCACTGCAAGCAGACACTATGTTTTTGCTGCAAAAGGTACAGAGAATTTGCAAAGCAAGTGCCCCAAAACTGTGGAAAGCTAAACTGGAATAATTATTTCATCTCATGCAATAAGACACATCTTGCGCAGCAATGTAATAATTTTTTGTGGACTCTTCTGGAAACCAATGCTTGGCAAAGCTACATTAACAAAGGGGAAATCTTTTATGAATCTGGCTGAGCGAGACCAAATCATCTTTTTGGATCTGATGGTGAGAGTACAGCAACAAGTGCGTGATTCCTGCAGTGAAGCATGGCAGCGTTCGTGTTCTTACTGTATATGGGGATGGATGAAAGCAGAGAATTTGTTTCACTGATGGCATCATGAATTCACAGATGTACTGCAAGATTCTAAAAGACATGATACTACCTTTCATCTACATCACAAGTTGCTGGACACTTTGTCAACACAACAGGACATTCGTTGCTCCATTCTTAAGCAAATAAAAAGCACTGCAGAGGCCAAGAATGTCAACCGACAACCTGACTGAGCAACTTTTTGAATAGATGCCACACAGAATTAATGTTCAATCATCAAAACACTGAAGGAGGTCATCCTGCAAGAATGGTACAGGATAGAAAGACAGTATTCTATGAACATACAAAGTACTAGAATATTAAACATTTGCAGGATTTAACCGACAGTGGATTTAACAACATACTTAAATACTATCATTGCTGAGTACAGATTTAATAGAGTTGTTACCTTTGCATGAATTGTAATAATAATTATTTGGGAATTCTGTTTAGGTTCAGTCATTTTTGATGCATAATGTAATAATAAAAAAAATCTATGATAAAAAGCATATACAGTATGTCCGTTTTGAAAAATGTCGAAATCCCAAGGCCAACAGCTGTCCAGTGACTCTAACTACTGAGTTGTGCTAGTGTTTGCACCGACATAAATCTAACATATTTATTAAAAACTTTAAAAATTAACAACTGCCTGTAACTCTCTATGACTTCACATTTCAACTATGTTACTTTTCATAACTTTGACACATCATTTGTACCAAGTTAGATAACAAGGTAAAAAAACAAACCAGATCCTTGCATGGTGCGTTGAATGTCCACTAGGTGGTGATATATCACAGTACAAAATCCTAAAATTGCCTTAAAATTACCACTATAACTTCAGGATTTGCAAACAGAAAACATATTGTTAAATGAAATACTAAAGCCTTTGATTTTCTTGCAGAAAATGTACACTTTCTTTCAAAAATAACTTTTCTAGATTAATATAATCTCTTTCTTGATCAGAGCTCGCTGTCTCCAGCCACCTCCTACAGTTCCTTCTCCTCTGGGAGAATATCGAGGCGTTCCCAGGACAACTGACAGATAAAATCTTTCCAGCATCTGCAATCTCATCATTTCAATCACTACCCAGACCTCATGACCGTAGGAGTAGGAACGCAGATTGTCTGTTAAATCAATTGATTCGCCTTTCGACTCAGCTCACTCTTTACCACGTCTGACCGCTACAATGACCGTGCTCTCCAGTACCCTGACACAAGCCTTTCCCTGGAGGCTGGGGTATGATCCCCCTGAACTAGAAACTCTCCTGTCCCCTTTCTTAAAAATTGACCCACCACCACATTCTTCTATTCATTCTATTTCAGAGAATAGAAGACTAGGTGGATTCAGGTGGATGATCCTTGATGAAGATCTACATGCAATTTCATTTCTAGAAAAATTGCACCAATATTACGCAAGGTGACAGCAAAGGAAGGAAGGACCTATTTCATATCTAGACAAAACGCACCTAAATTGAACTAAAGGGCAGTTCATGCTTCACTTTTCTGTTTGCACGTTTGGTTTTGGACAAGGGGACGTGATGTAAATTTCGTCAGCAGGGGTTGGCTGCAGATGACTGTGGTTGGGTGCGTTTAGCCCAGGTTTTCATGCCTAACGGAAATGCATCTGTGTGCATCAACCTCACATGTGCAAGATAATTGAATAGGTATGTCCAGTAGGTGGCAGAATGGAGTTTCACAGATCAGCATTCAACAAAAAATGAATAGAGGAAGAGTAGTAGTTGTTGTTGTTGTTGTAGTTAAGGTGAGCAACTGTACGAGGAGGATCAGAGATACTTGCATATCTAATTTTTATTTTTCA
The DNA here is from genome assembly GCA_026779585.1 of Mormyrus proboscirostris. Classification (NCBI taxonomy): domain Eukaryota; kingdom Metazoa; phylum Chordata; class Actinopteri; order Osteoglossiformes; family Mormyridae; genus Mormyrus; species Mormyrus proboscirostris. The sequence continues at coordinate 1,654,255 of JAODKF010000044.1, read as the reverse complement.
TACTGTCCATATATCACATTGAGGTATACAATATTTTTTAAAGCAGCACTATTTCAGCATTTTGCC
>JAODKF010000044.1:1634808-1651382 GCA_026779585.1 Mormyrus proboscirostris | reverse complement strand
ATGTGATTGGTTGATTAGATAATTGCATTAATGAGAAATTGAACAGGTGTTCCTAATAATCCTTTAGGTGAGTGTAGTTTGATGATTTTATTCTTTGTTTCTTGTTGTACTAGAGACAGTTTTGTAATGGGTTTAACAGAATCTTCATAACGAATGGAGAAAATTTTCAGTGTGAGTACATTTATTTTTGAATAATACAATTAGTAACAGGAGCTTTGAACACAGAGATGGTGACAAGCTACACCAAATTAAAAAGAAGTCACCTTACAAAGCACGGAATCACCTTAAGTGCTTGATCATGTTTTTTTTTGCACACATGCTTTTAAAATCACATATTGGGATGTCATTGCTGCAGCAAAAAATGTATGATATTCACTAAATAATGACAAATTAATCGTACTAATATTATTAATAATATTATAATTCTATCATTTTAAATTAATAAAAAGATTGTGATTAGTGCTCCCTATCAGAAGAGAAAGTCTTTATTTTGTATAAAAAATGGACATTATCCACATAATTCAGGCACTCTGAACATAAGAAGTAGTGATTGTATTGTCTTAAATAGAAGAGCATTATTCTCTCTTCTTGTTTATGTCAAATTATTTTCCAGTGTCTGTTTAGTGGGCGCACTCATCTGTACGTTCCAAACCAATAAATCTTAATGTTCAATTTCTTTTTCTAAATGTTCAGTTACAATTTACATTCTTATATATCTAAATATACATTTGTTCAGTACTGCTCATTGTCAAGTTTAAAACATTTAATAGAATAGGTTCTTTAGGATATAAATTATGTATACATGCATATTAATGTTCCACACATTTGTTGGCATATATAAAATACAAAAAAATGTAGTTACAGTATATACTTGTTTCATGCACAATATTTTTAAAAAACTCTCTTTGAACGAAGCAGTATATACAAAAGGAATTTGGTTTCACAACAGTTTCAGGCTTTATTAATTTATTACTAATGTATTTTTCAAAATGTTAGTATCTTTGATATCACATTTCATTATTATTAAATTCTTCGTCATGTATTTGCAGTACAAAAATAAATAATTTTATTTGTACAGCATACTTTTGCGAAAAATAGAAGTTCTAGGAATGTCCAATTATGGTCAAAGTCCTGCAGATTGTACATTTCATTGAGTACACAAAAAATGTATTTAGCTAAAACATGTTCCAATAATAAACCATATTTTCCAATCAAGAAGGGAATTAAAGTAATTAGGAGGTTTTAAAGTAAAATCTTTAAATAAAATTAATCCCTCATTCAGACTAAACAGGCAATTCTGTGCTCTTAAAATGGTGGTTTTTTGTCCCGTTGCAGGTGGGTATGTGCTTTCAGCATTCTGCAACACCACCTAATTGTTTTGCTTTTGATATGGTTCATATCAAAAGCAACTAACATTGTTGCCATTGAGTATATAGAACTGGAAAAAATTAAGAGACCACTGTGTATTATTTCTCAAAATATCTGCTCAATTAAATCCTGGTTTAATCCTAGTTCTGCTGGCAGAAGGCTACACTGCGAATACATTAAAATAAAGGTAGCTGATTATGGGAAAGTCCTCAGGTGTATGTTGATGCTTCTATGTCCCACTCTCGCCAATGTGGGGAAGCAATAAAAAAGGTCAATAGAATGTTGGGTTATATCTCTAGGTGTGTGGAGTTTAAGTCAAGGGAGTTGATGCTATGATTATATAATTCCTTGGTAAGACACCACCTAGAATATTGTGTGCAGGTTTGGTCACCAGACCTCAAGAAGGACATTGCTGCCTTGGAAAGGGTGCAACGTAGAGCTACAAGAATGATTCCTGGTCTGAGAGGAATGTCTTATGAGGAGAAGTTAGCTGAGCTGAATCTGTTCAGCCTCAAGCAAAGGAGACTAAGGGGGGACATGATCCAGGTATATAAGATTCTAACAGGTTTGGATGCCATTCAACCAAATAGTTGCTTCAATATTAGTTTAAATACTAGAACTTGTGGCCATAGGTGGAAATTAGTGAGAGAAAATTTTTAACTCAATTTGAGAAAACACTTCTTTACACAGCATGTAGTTAGAGTATGGAAAAATGTTAATGTTAATTGCTGTTAATGTAGTACATGTTAAAACCCTGGGTTCCTTTAAATCAGAGCTAGAGAAGATTTTAACAACTCTGAGCTATTAGTTAAGTTCTCCCCAAACGAGCTTGATGGGCTAAATGGCCTCCTCTCATTTGTAAATTTCTTATCTTCTTATATAGTTTGCTTCCAGCCTCAATGTTTCTTAGACAGCAGTACAGAAAAATAAGGTGAAGCAAGAGACACTGGGAATGATGAAAATCCAGCCAGACAGAGGGTGGAAGCGACTTTCTAATGCCAGAGATGACCGTCAACTTATCCGACAGTTTCACATGAATCAGATGACATTAAAGTGACCTTTAAAAGGAACGGGAAACATTAAGTGGTGTGAGGTGCACTGCTAAGACATGTTTGTATCAGGCTCCTAGAAGCAGGAAGATCTGTAAACCAAGGAAGGAGCCCTTCACCAATGCGAAGAGCCAGAGTTGGAGTTCACAAAAAATGCACATTGTACACAGGCGCATACCCAGAAATTGATAAATGAGAGAAACTGAAAAATTTTCCTGTGGTCTCTTAATTTTTTCCAGTGCTGCATAGTGATGAGTTTTAAAGTGAGCACTCCACAACTCTGCACACTACTAGGACCAAAAACAAATGCCAAGAAAGTAACCAGAAAGTCATACCATTGTGCTACCCATATATAGTACCTATCTTTCACAATATTATATTCACAAAGTGCAGTTTATTCAGTGTAATGAATTGTCATAAAACTAATTTGATACTACCAATCAATGTTGTTATTAGAAATGTGTTATTACACTAAAAATCGTCTCCATTGTTCAATTTTAAAACATCTTCATCAGTTGCATCCAAAGGACCTTTACTTTGACATTCCAATTTACTTTTTTGCAGTCCCTTTTCTGGCCCTTTAACATCTGACAGGCAGTTCTTATTGTCAGTGTGACTGAAGTACTCCTTGACGGTGCTTTTTACGGCTGCTGGAAGCTTTATTCTAATTGTGTGCTTTATTGTATGGCTAGCTTTAGTGAAGGTTTTAGATGGACCTGATATTAAAGTATAGCTCTCAGATGAGGCTCCTGGCAATGTACTATTTGTGGTGTTTGGTTTTTCAGGCTGCTTGGTTGAAACAGACTGTAGAATTAAAGGAGGTTCTTGGTCATACAACACAGTCGGAGATTTCTGGTCCTCGACAGACTGACTTACCATTCCTTTTAAGTCTGGAGAGTCTGTAGTGGCATTAGAAAATTTCACTGAAAATCTGTTTCCTTCAACTGCTTGAGAAGTTTGATTTTTCACTGATAACTTGTTGGAAGTTATGTAGAGAGTGATTTTCGTCCGCTTGATGTTATCCACATTAAGATTTTCAGGCTTCGTGGATTGAATGTGTTTCATGCAAGTTTCTTGGCTCTGCACCTTTGAACCTTCTTGAGAAGCATCAGGTTCTTCGTTCATATACATTTTTGTAGACATCTCAGGCACCTGTAGCCGTGTTATCTGTAAATATCTGGATTCCACCTTACCGTCATTAGCTTCATAGTTGAGATCCTGGCCAGTCTCATCTCTGTTAGCTTTCAGACTCTTATTTACAGATTGAGTTTCACTTTGACATGCCTTCACATTTTTAATATGAATTGTATTGTTAGTTTTCCTTCCGGAGGGTTTTTTGTCTTCATCTTGCTCATCGCACTTGGTATACCAGTCAAATGACAAGGTGTGGTCTCTGGCCGCTGGCCTTTTCAATGTCCAGTCCATGGGGAACTTTTTAGGAGGTTCAGGTGTTAACGGATGCCACCTTGCAGATGTCCCAAACATAAAATCTAGGGAGGAGACATCACTGGGTGTGAAAACAGTGTCTGAGCAATATGAGAAGGCGCTATCTAAAGAGCTCAAAGAAGATGCTGATGGTGAGGTGGCTGTGGAAGACAGGCTGGAGAAACTTGACATTTTGGGTAAGGTGAGTCTAAGCTGTCGGTCCTTGGACTTTGATGGAATCTGGGGTGATCTCCAAAGCATGTGCTTAGGTTTATTGCTCATTTTGGGACTTAAGTCATCAGTGGGTCCTGATGTCTCCTTGAGGTGCGGCTTACTCATGTACCGTGAACAGCTGGCCTGACTACGCCTGAGAGTCGCATCATAGCTCGACTGGCGAATGACAGTAGCATGAGAGTGAAGAAGGTTCTGTGAGCTCTGGCAAACGCTGGGTTCAGATGAGCATCGACCACGAGATGATTGGATACCCTGCCCATCAGTTGGAGAGTAGACATTGGAGCAAATAGGTGTATCATCCAGGTCCATACAGCCGACATTGTCCTCTGTCCAGTACTGAGATTTGAAAATGTCCATTTCATCCAGAAGACTCCACATCTCCTTCTCCTCTTTCACAATGTCATTTTTCAATGGCAGGAACCATGAATCCGTATCAAAACTGTGAAGTCCTTTCAGTCTTTCCTGCTCCGAATCAAATTCATCTGAAGAGTAACGTTGTGGGGAATAATCACCTAGAACACAGAAAGGAAATATTCCATTACCGTAAGGAAAATGTTTGCATACGCCAGTTAACATCAATGAATATAATAATCCAGAACATACCTAAAGCATCCTCCAAATTTTCTGGATTTCCATGTATATTTGTGAACACAGATTCAATGTCATGGCCAAATATGGTTTTGGAATTCTCAATCAGTAGTTGTACAAGACTGGCAACCTTGGAAATAACATTAAGAAAACACTCTTAGTTGTACCTATGATTCCATCTCATTAGTAAATACGTTTGAAGAAATATCATATCACAAGTTCATCCTTAAGGTAACATATAATCACTGTTAAAAATTACTGAGGTAGATATATGTATATATGTAAGTTTTCCATTTTTCTTATACCATTTGGTCCACTGGTCTGAAATGGCAAGTGTTAAAAAACAGAAAAGTGATAAATTAGTTACAATATATTTAAATGTGAGAATGGCACTCTGAATTTGAAAATCTATTTTGCTTGTAACTCCATATACATTATGAATTAGAAAAACAAAACATTTTGCACAGGGCTTGCATACACATCTTTTATCAATTTAATAATTCCCCAGCTGTTAAAAGAATATTTTTTATTATTGGCTATCAGCTGCATTTCTGTATTTTTGGCAGAATTGTTTTAAACTTATCAGATATAAATTCATAAGAAGAACCATGGATCTTTATAAGATCAAACAAGCAAAACAAATCCAGCCTGCATATTTTTATATACAGCAGTTGCAACAGAATGTAATTAATGATAACAAATGGCAGAAAACACTGTGATAAACACTGGTATTTGGCTGAAGTTTCATTTCGTATTGATGGCCTATTGAGAATGTTGATATTCAACATGGAGAATATAATGAATGTTGGCAGCCATGATGTCAGTACAGAATGCTGCTGACAACTGCCAAGGCTCCCCAAATTACTTTACTGGGACCAGTTCCTGTTTCTCGTGTTTATTTACTCAGTAGATCCATGTTGTCAAAACACATAATATGAAAGCAATGGTGGGAGAAGTCAGGCATTTATGAAAAACAGAAGAGAAACCATTTTCTGGAGGAAGCACTTGTAATGGATTCAGCATAATATCCTTAACAACTTCGTGTTCAGTGGCACCTTTTTGGTCGACTTATTTTCTTGCTCGGGATCTGCAGTCACGGGCAACCATAGCATGTTTGGGGCGATGCAGAGTCCTAGATTACAAGCATTCATTTGGTTCTCCTCTGAGTTCTCCTGTATGTGATAAAGGAGGCAAAAGAGATGCTGCAGAAGAAGGGTGTTGGCTTCTGGGAGCCGGTTCAGCAACCTGTCAAGCAAGAGGATGAGACATCGATGATTTCTTCTACAGCAGCTCTCCAGAGTGTGACACTATCCAAGGACAGAATTCCATTTTTTCCTCACCCTTTTACTGTCTTGATCTGTTCATCATGACTGTCAATATCCAGGACTTCCATCCACTTTTCATACAGCTCTGTGGAAAGAATGCTACCAGGCACGTTGCGGAGAAAATCCTATAAATTCCAGAAATGATGATAATTAAACTAGATACGTGCAAAAGCTATTTTACAGCAACAATTGCCATCTTTTCATTATTTAAATCACAACCAAAGTTGGGTAATTCAGGTCCAGAGAGTAAAAGTCCAGACCAACCAACCAGTTGAGCATTAAGAGTCACAGTTACAGAGTATTCAACTAGTTGGTTGAAACAAAATCCCAGTCTGGACTGTTACTCTCCAGACCTGAATTACCCAACTCAGCCGAAGAAACGATGCACCGCATATTTTCCTTAAAAACTAAACTCACTGACTTATATGACAGAATGTAGAATTTTCTGAAAAGAAGCAAATGATTATAAATAACAATTAGAGACAAGAAATCCTGGATTTCTATATGCATGTATGTGCTTGTAAATGTAAAATAAATATATTAATATACAGAGATGTACATTCTGCTTTTGATCATGTTGACAATGAGGGCAGACTTTTGTAAAAGCTTACAGTGATAACAGATGCGACCACAAAAATCGACTCAGCCTCCAGCTGTACCGCATTCCCAGAATTCAAACGCTCCTTTAGCTCTTTGCAAGTCTTCACATTGGCAGAACGTCTGAAAATTCCTTTTGTTCTTGGGCCCTCATGGTAAAGGAGGATTAGCATGTCCTAAAAATGAAAACATTTAAACAGAACAACATTAACCTGAGTGTAGAACGCTGGGAATACTGATCTTAATACTGAATGTTTCATGTAACACTGTTCCACACATTTTCAGTTAATATTTTTTGTTTGTCTAGGTAGGTGAGACATGCCTATTTCTTTGGAAAGACACAGGAATTATTTTAAACTGTTCTTGATGAAGATCTGAAGGATTTAAATATACATAGTACTATAACATAACTATGTTCACAGAACTATACGTTGCACATTAACAGCATCTGCGGATTTCTGAGTAGTTATCCACATCAGCCACTCAAAGTTTACACTGAACCTTAAAAAAACGTTTCTCTGCACCTTATTGTGAAGTTGTGCTCTATGAATTTCACGTGAGATTGTTGAATCTCACCTAAGCTATTCATGTTCATTTTTTGCCCAAAGACATTAATGGCCTGACATTTTCACCTTAAAGAGTTCACCGATTTTTAGGGACAAATCAGATTCCTAAGTAAGTGGAAACCTGTATATTTAAAGAATCTTTAATGATTCTAATAGCAGATATCTGACTGATATGAATATATTTTACATTGTTTATTGCACATGCAGTCGGAGGTGACTTCTCACCAGTATAGGTTTAGGAAGGTTTCCATTGTGACAGATGGATGATAACGAAAGACCAAATAACGTTCTTGGTGCGGTTGAGAAGTGAGATTCACCACAGCTCCAGCTGCTGTTTCCTTTTCTCAAAGCCCAGCTGATGAGAGACTTTTTTCTTCCAATGCGTTTCTGAAAGATCTCTTGAAAAAAACAAAGAATTCCCCGGACATCATTAAAACTACAAAGAAAATGTAAGGATTGACATGGGACAACTTAACCACACAATTTAACAAGGGACTTACAGGCACCGTACGCTTCATTAGGAAAACCTATACACCTGCTAATTGATGCAATTATTTAGTCAGTCAATCACATTGCAGCAGTGTAATGCATAAAATCATACAGATGATTGTGTTTGTGACCATGGTATGACTGTTGGTGCTGGACAGGGTTGGAGTATTTCTGTAACTGAACAGAAACCTTTAAAGGGGAAAAGAAATAACTCTTAAAAACTTAAAAAGCTGGTTGTCTATGTGGAGCGTGCATACCCTTTAATAACTGAGGATGTGTCTGTAGTTAGAATACACCTGCAGTCAACAAAAATCACTTTGAATGACACACTGTAAAAAGTTCAACTGCCCCTAAAGGACTTTCCTGATGTTGTCTTTGTTGCATCCTATTGCAGAAGCTACTGTATGGTCTGCAAAAAACTTTCAGAGAAGGAACAGGATCTTTGTTCTTTGTTGATCGGTATAGATCTGAAAGGGGTAACAAGGAATGTCCAAGGAATTAGCTATACCATCTAGCGCAGTGAGGACAGTCGTCAACAAGTGGAGAAAATACGGCACAACAGTGATGCCAAAAAGCCTACAGCAACATTACAGAAGCTTCAGAAATTTCTGGCAAGTACTCCCTGCATTTGACAACAATATCAGCCATTAGAGGTGAGTGTAGCAAGATGGAAGCCTTAATTCATGTAAACAAAAACATCCAAATCTGACTAAATTTTTCAAAAAGATACATCCAGCATCACGACACCAGGGGGAAAAAAATGTGCTATGATCTGCCAAGACCAGGTGGAATGTTTGACCAAAACTCCAGAAGGTATGTTTGGCACAAGAACAACAGAACACATTACCAAAAAACACCATACCCACGGAGAAGAAGGGTGGTGATAGCATTATGCTTTGGGGCTGCTTTTCCTTAGCCAAAGCTGAGGGAATCATGATTAGCCCCAAATACTTATTGATTTTGGCACAAAACCTTCAGGCATCTGCTAGAAAGCAGCCTTCAGAATGATGACAACCCAAAGCATATATCCAAATCAACAAAGGAATGACTTAATCAAAAGAAGATCAATGCTTTGGAAGCTCAGATCTGAACCCAACTGGAAATCTGTTGAGTGACTTGAAGAGGGCTGTACACAGGAGATGCCCTTACAATTTGAGGAATCTAAAAAAATTTGCAAGGAAGTTTGGGAAAGTATTGCCAAGCCAAGATGTGCTCAGCTGATAGACTCTTACTCAAAAAGAGTGCCGTAATAAAATCAAACGTTGCTTCGACAAAGTATTAGTTTAGGGTTGCGGACACTTATGCAACCAGATTCTTGTAAGTTAATTTTTTTCACCTAAAAGGTTTCTATTTTGTCACACAACTGAAGTGGAAAAGTTCTCACATGATTTATTTTTGTTTCATTTTTTTTTACATCACAAAAAACTGCCATTGCAACTGGAGTATGTAGACTCTTCATATCCACCGCATAGTACTTTAGCGTGAAATTGACATAATTGCAGAAAAGGAAATTGTGACGATTATGTTCAAGGGACTTACTGTACTAGCATGACAGGAAGTTGTTACCCATCTAATTTCTAAGCTAACTACAGGGCTAGAGGGAGGAAATGCAAACTTCACATACATAAGCAGGCCAAAAAGCAAAGTATGAAAACTACAAGGCTACCTAATAGACTATCAAGTCACTCTTGCAAACGTATTACACATATATAATAATTTCCCATGTTTGTTAAAAAAATTAATCCAGTTTACAAATTAAATTAGACTGCGGTGACAAGTTATAAGTGATTAATGTTAGAAACATAACTGCAAATTTTTTGACAATAAAATTCATTTACCTGGAGCACCGCTTTGGGCATGATTATGCATGGATTTTCTCCATCTAAGGATGAACTGGACTTGTTGTTCCTTGGGGAGTTGCTCTGTGATCACGTCATAGGTTAGGATGTTGTCAGATGAGTGGAGTTGAGCCACATGGTCTCGTAAGCCGTTCATGATTATGCTGAAGGGGGACTCATGACCTGAAAAATAAGACATTGGGTAGGTATTGTCTCAAAGTTAAATTCCTCTTATACGCTGACATCTGGAGATATATTATGAGAAATCATTTTACTCATTCCAAGTTCCCAGATTTTCAGAAACAGTGCTAAATACTGAGCCACAATGGTTTATATTTGGCAAAACTATAAACTATATAAATTATAATTCTAGCATGACAAATAATTACTATTCACTCAACGCTGGTGATGGTCAGACCTTTTTTGCTTATAAACATAACCTGTATGATTAAATATTTCTGTTAATTATACATAAAAACCCCTTTGAAGTGCCATATATATAAAACATAATATTTAATAACATTCTGAGGCATACCACCAGCACTCAGCTATATCAGACATTCAATTCCATTAAGCAAACATTATTTGGCCTTTAATTATTTTCAGCTTCCTGAATATTCACTTGTTTCATATTTGCCAAGAGTTTATGATTTGATCCTTGGAAGCCAAAGGAAGTCAATACCTGCATAATGAGAATAAAGGTAAAAATATGATCCAAAACAATTAATTTCTGAAAATTTTCTAAAAAATGCAATACTGAGTTTGACCAGTGCGTAGTTGAAGAAACTCTTAAAAGTGCTTAAGTCAATGGCAGAATGTGCAGAGGGGGTCAGTTACATTGTCATAAAGTGCATTTCTGTCTTTGTGGCAAGTAAACTCAAAACTTTAGTTCAGTGTGTATGCAGGTTTTTGGATAACCTGTAGGTCAGATGTTCAAACCCAGGTGTGAGGACTCTTCAGCCAATCAATTTTCTAATTAGTAATCATGGAGTCGCAGCGAAAACTTGTATATAGTCCTTTGTGGATTTGTGGACCTCTGCTTAAGTTAATGGTGGAATGCAAGTCAAAAAAAAAGCACATATGTGGGCCCAGTGGGCATATGTGAAGGGACACTTCCTGCCCTGGTATAAAAAGAGGAGTTGTGCCGTCTGAAATGCTGTTCATGCAGAACAATACATCATCACCTGGTGCCAAGAACACCAGCTACTCCTTGGATGCTTTGGGCATAAAACCAGACTGAATTCTGGTTTGGCCACCATCACCCCCTGACCCCAGCTTTACTGAGAATGTACGGAGAATTTCGAAAGGGAAAATATATAAGGATGGGTAGCAGTACATCTCACAACATCAGCTTCTGATAAAATGGGACAAATACTATACATGCGCTCACAAGTGCCATGGATGACAAAGTCGTTCAAGTAATTTCAAGGAAGGGCTTCAGCATTCGTTTGTAATTAGGTCTCAATACAACAGATTAAAAAAGTAACTAAATAGAACTAACTGTTTATAGAATACAAAGGATAAACCAAAAATGGTTCATTTCATTTTTGCATGGGCAAAATAATTTGGAACTTGGTGCATATTCTGATGTATTTTCTCACCGATAAGTGGATATGGAGCTTCCTCTCTCCCAGAAATCACCCAGAGACAGTAGTCAACAGATCTTCCCTGTGGGGAAAGAAAATTGACATTTTCAGGAAGGGAGGCAACAGAAACCAAACCATTAAAAACCAGCAAAACAAACAAACATATAAATAAATAAACAGGAAATTAGAACACTGGTTATCTGGTTTGTCCCAGGCAACATATTAAGTATCATTATTATCCATCTGAAACCTCTTATCCTACTCAGGGTTTCAGGGGGTCCAGAGCCTATCCCAGAGTTTATGGGTGTAAGGCAGGGAAGAACCCAGGATGGGGCACCAACCCATCGCAGGGCACAAGGCAGGGAAAAACCCAGGATGGGGCGCCAACCCATCGCAGGGCACAAGGCAGGGAAGAATCCAGGATGGGGCGCCAACCCATCGCAGGGCACAAGGCAGGGAAGAACCCAGGATGGGGCGCCAAACCATCGCAGGGCACAAGGCAGGGAAAAACCCAGGATGGGGCACCAACCCATCACAGGGCACATTCACACTCACACAAACCAATGAACAATTTGGTAGCTCCAATTAGCCTCAGCATGTTTTTGGACTGTGGGGGGAAAACCAGAGAACCCAGAGGAAACCCCATGCTGATGCAGAGAGAACATGCAAACTCCACACTCGTGGAACCTGGCAGAGACTTGAATGCTGATCCCAGAGGTGTGAGGCAACAGTGCTAACCACGGCAACATCATGCCACCCTATTATTATGATTATTACCATTAATAATAATAACAATAATAATAATAATATCTGTTGATGTAAACAGAAGCAACAATACCTGATAATAAAAACATTTTTATATAATGAGAAACAAACAAAAATACAGTGTTCAGAAATTATTGGAGAGTGGATTACTTTCTACCTAATTATTTTAAATTCAAATGCAAAAATTAAGTTAGCAATTCAAAATAATAATAATAATAATAAAAAAATCCATTTTGTTGTTTTAAATTGAAACATTTAAGCTGAAGCTTTGAATGTGAACAATAATGTCAAATATTGAGAATTTATAATCAAAAAAGCTCTTGTGTGCAATCATTTTTAAATTTAATTTTTGAACATTTTCACAACTGAGAGTCTAGCAATCAAAATATGAATTATTTAAAACCTCAAATTTGTAAATTGTTGCACAAAAATTACATCTGTCTATCTGAAATGCAAAACTGAAACACAATGTCACTTCCAACTTACTGGCATTCCAAGTTGTTTAGTTGAGACGCTTATCACTTTCTCAGTAGTGTCCATATTGCTGATAAGTACAGTGGTTGTCTAAATGGAATTTTAAAACAACAGCATTAAATCGTACATAACTGCACTGCAGTTACTATAAGTTACACATGGAAGTTTAAAAACACATCGACAATGAAAAAATACATAAGTTCCCTCACAGATGGACTGTTTCCTGAGAACAGCATGACTTTTATAGCAATTTTATTGGGATGTTCTTCTTGTTTTAATCTATTGATGTGCCTAGAGGAAGAAATAATGGTAAGTGAAAGCGATATGAGTTTAAAATGCATTATATCACTTAGTAATCATTACAGATTTAAGGTCATCAGAATATAAATTCTTACCATTGTAAAGCTGGAAGCCATTTCTCTTTTATGTTGTTTGATCTGAATGAAATAGAGAGTATCAAGCTATTGTATAAAACATTTTAAAATGTCAAAGTATTTGTAGTTGGAATTAATATGAAATTTCATGACTATCTTCTATCAGCCGCAAGAGAAACGTGTTTATTTCTTTCTCAGAAAGCAATCAAGGAATTCCATACCTGAAGGAGACCACGCAGTTGGTGGTGGGCCAGCCAATTACAAAGGAGTTTTTAGAACTCAATTTCCTCCCGGTAACTTCATGCACACAAGAGGCAAGCCACATTTCACATAGCTGTATCTGCTGTTTCACCTTCAGACTAGCTGAAGACCTAAATCAAAAACAAACACACATAGAATGAATCGACTTTGTGAGTAAGGAATATACGAGTTAGTGCTATAACAGTTTTATTTGAATAGTTACGTATGGTGTAAAGTTCATCTGTGAGTATAAAATCATCCATTTTGATTTATCAGGCTCAGTTTTTTGCAGTAATCCACATAACCGCTACTGAAATATAATTACACTATAATTGAACAAGTATACAAAGGGAACAAATATTTGTCTGAAAACTGATCATGACTCACTTTGATTTGGCAATGATTAACGTGTCAGTGAAGAGGAACAGATGTCTTTCTTGGGTCTGTAGCCCCATAGTAATTCGAACGCAATCATCCATGATGAACATTCTGCTCTGGGTTGAGAAGTTCTGAATAAGACTGTTTCTGCCAGAATATAAAATTATGGCATTATTCCTGTGGCAAAATAAGAAATGCACAAAGATATTAAATAATTAATGTTAATTCCATTTAAAGAGACACCAAAAGTAATATGAAACCAGGTAAACCAGATCATTCCTTAGAATATACTACATGCATGTATCTAGTCATTAAAGATTAGTAAAAGACCAGTGTTCTTTATTCTAATTGCAAACATACCTTTGCTAATTTATTATTCTTTAAATATTTATTTATTTTTTAATGTAGCATCACAATATTTACTGTTTTTCTGAGATATTTTATTTGTGTACTGTGTACTTTTAAAACCTATTTACACTAATTTTGCTTTGTGAGCACTGTGTGTTCTGTCTTTGCACCAGAATTTCCCCCTGGGATTAATAAAGCCCATCTTCATCCTAATTGTGCTCCTTTTCTCATCAAGGTGGGATGTACAAAAGTCAATACATTACTTACAATAGGTCATCAATCAAAAACAAGTTGCCTGTAGAGTATGGAACAGTGAAAACCAATAACTTCTATCAGTTATCAGTGGATGGGTACCAATACATTTGATAAATTTGTATTTTTTTCTTGCATATATCTGAATGTACTGTTACAGAACCATGCATTTAGCCACAGATGACAATTTCTCTTGTGTTCCAAAACCAGCATGCCTGGGTCAACTGAATTTTCAGGCCTTTCAACAAATCAGGTGTCCTAGTGGTGGAAAATGTAATGTCATCACATACATGTAATATGGCAGATTAGATTATAATACATGCTTATTTCTTCTGACATTTTGAATGAATTACTTGTTTTTTTTTAAATTAGAACGTTTTAATTGGAACGTTTATTATCCTTAATGAAGAACAGGCAAAAAAAACTGTGAGCTATGTTTAATTATTTTAAGCAGGTTCAGGATTCAAGAAAAAGGACAAGCCTTACACATGTACAACTGTGGCAGTGAAATGTTATTATAGCAAAACAGCTCAGTTACTATGCATAAACATGTAGAAAGAATAAGGTAAATGTTAAGATATACCATAAATATAGAATAAAAAAGGTTTCAAAGGAGTTAAGCCATCATCTGTCACTTTTTGAAAATTTTCAAATTCTCAAGTTTTATGGTCCTGTGCCAGATATTTTTTTTGTTGTTGTTGCTATAATATCAAGTGCCCATGTAAAACCCAACAGGATATTGCTAAGGTCTGACACCAAAGCCAGAGTTTATTTTTTGACCTTTGCTAACAGAGTGAAGTACAGCAACTTAATTCCTCACTTTTTTAGAGTTAAGATGGCACAACACTTAAATTCCAGACCCATATTTCACAGTCATTGTTTAGATTTGTACCTCTGATTATTTTGTTGCTGTTACCATGATGAAACAGCTCTGCAGCCAAATAAAGTCAGGAATTTGATCACAAAGGCAACAGTGCAGGCCTTTGGATCATGCTGCACAACATCCAGTGGAGACAGTGAGCTTGAACAGTGCTCAGTTAGGGGGATAAAGTATCCAAGGCTTAACCCAAACCAAAGCTTGGGGGTAGCATAAGCGTTAGTAGTCTGTCACCAATGTAAAAACATTTGTGATAGGATAAAGTATGGCACCCACTTGATCTCTCTGTATGACCATATTTGCTGCACCTAAGGTTGCTTTCTGACTTTCCCATGTCCCTATTTTCTTAAGTGAATCATGGCAAGATCCATATGAGCAACTCAAAGTAAGCTGTGTATCGCTCTGCGTAACAACATAACATTTTTGTGTATTAATAAAAACATTAGCTAGTAAGATACAGTCATGCAGTGTCAGATTTTAATTATTTGGATATTTGGACAATTTAGCAATTCAACTTCAGTGTAATGTGCTTGTGAACTTTGAAAACCCCACAATGACACAGGAAGAACAAACATAATGTGGGCCCAGGGGGTGGGGGGGGGTATGGGAACTCAAGCCCTGGTCCCAGAGGTGGGAGACAACAGTGCTTAATCACCGTGCCGCCCAGATAATTGGCTCCACTATCACCAATAAACGTCCATTTTCTGCAGATCTCAAGGTAATTATTCCATTATCCTGAGAAAATGGTATGAAAATGATATTTCATGGCCTTTCTTGATATCCATAGTTTAGTAACAGTGTGCAGGTCATTTATTGATGCTGAGAAGGAAAGGACCTCGATGTATAATACTGATAACGTGGTCTGAGTCTTAAACTTTTTGTTTTAGGGGACTTTGGATTGACCCATTTATTTTTGTTTCATTATAATAGACATAATGAAAGTTAGATCAGATGAACAGTCATGGCACCCAAATAATTCAATAAAAATAAATGATAAAAATGTTTCTGTGGGCATTGTAATGGTAGTAACAGTGGTATTTATATTTGAGTATGATTATGTGAGAGTACTCACAGTATATCATTATGTATGAGTACTCACAGTGTATCATTATGTAAGAGTACTCACAGTGTACACTGCAAGAGATCTCACTGTGTACCATTATGTAAGAATACTCACAAGAATTACAATTCTTGAGTGAGGCACCATAGAAAGTAAATCAAGAGACACGTGGATTAATACATGGAGTTTCATTCAGGGATAGCTAACCTGTTTTGAGTTTGTGGTTTGCTCAATGCCTTTGTGATTGCGGAGGAGGCGGAGGATCTTCTCAGCATGACTGTTTTCATTTTCTGAAAATAAACACAGCCAGTAGAAAATGTAATGAATTCTCTCTGAAGCACAGGTACTGTATGATGGTATCAGTGTAAATCAGTAATCATTGTTATGAGTCATTAGGCTTACGGACAAATGCTAATTTCTTGTTACACAATAAAAAAAAGACAAAATGCTGATTTTGATTAAATTCATACATGATATAAATACATTGCTGACTAAATTTCCAAAATACATCACTAAAACACTTGGTTCATAATGCTTGCTTTATTTTGCAATGATTTTAGAATGAAAACCTGTGGGATCAAGGGCATCGATAGCCCTTTATTATTAACTATCTATCCATCCATCCATCCATCCATTAACTTCCGCTTATCCGAGGTCAAGTCGCGGGGCAGCAGTCTCAGCAGGGAAACCCAGACTTCCCTCTCCCCGGCCACTTCCTCCAGCTCCTCTGGGGGATCCCGA
>JAODKF010000044.1:1611223-1626451 GCA_026779585.1 Mormyrus proboscirostris | reverse complement strand
TGATATTCTCATATTTTTACATAACTTTTATCTTTACTTTCATAAACTTTGTATATATTTCTGTATTTTTAATAATTTATGTTATCCGTCTACCTTGTTTGTTGCAGTCTGGAGTAGTACATTCATTTCACTGCTTGGAATCTTGAATCTTTAATTGTGCATTGGTTTGGTGCTGGGGGCGGCTCAGTGGTGTAGTGGGTAGCAGTGTCATCTCACACCTCTGGGACCTGGGTTTGCATCTCCAGCTAGGTTCCGTTTGCATGTTCTCCCTGTGTCATCCTGGTGTTTGCCCCCCCCCCCCCCCCAATCCAAAAAACACAGTAAGGTTAACTGGAGTTCCCAAAGTGCCCATAGGTGTGCCTGTGTGAGTGCATGGAGTGTGCACTGCAAAGGGTTGGTGCCCCATCTTGCATTGTTCCCTGACTTGCACCCATAGCCTTTGCAATTGGCTCCAAACCCCCTGCAACCCTGAGTACGACAAGCGGTTACAGACGATGGATGGAGTTATGGTGCTTAGGTTAACCATTAGGTGGGGTAGTTGAACAATTATGGATGTTGCAGTCATATATTGTTATTTTACATCCATGAAATAATAATCATTTTCAAACTACATTTAACACATCTTCAATATTCAAATATGTAGCATATCTGACTATTGTAAATCATTATTGTACTTGTTTTACATTTTCTGATATTTATAAGAGCAAACAGTTTTTTGGTGGTTATAATTTGTATGCTGTTAATGCATAAACCAGGTGTCTTTTTTGAAATGCTTAAGATGGTTACATGTTCATGCGATACTGGTTAGAAAAATTTATGCCTAGTGGAAAGTTAAAGGATGTTATCATCTTAGACTTTCCATTTAGTTTCTGTTTACTGTATGTTGCTGCATTCATATCGTACACAAACATCTAGATTTTTTAACAGATTGTTTTATCACCTTTTCTGTGTGATTATTATTAAAATATTAAGATTAGGGGTATTTTACTATTTATTAGCTTCATAATTTTTAATGCATGAAAGTTTTATTGCATGGTGGCGCGAGACTGTCTCTCTTCTACACATATGTGAGAATGTTTTCCCTGCTTTGTGCTTTTCCTCTGGGTTTTCTGTGTACCTCCTGTGGTCCACAGAAATGTAGTTTGGCAAACTGGGTTCCTCAAATTGTCCATTGTAAGAGGGAGCAGCCTGGATTGTTGCCCCCCAGGATTGTCCCCCCGTCTTGTGTCTTATTCTGCCTCAGATTACCTCGTAGGCTGACTGTGGTTAGAAGACAAATCAATAGAACTTATAGAACAAATCTGTAGCCTGAAGAGGACAAATGTCTGAAAAATAAGCGGGAGGAATTTCCAAATAAATCAGCTTATGTGAGCATGCAGGATTTGAATGGTGCATAAATTAACAACAACGTTGCAAACGTATTCCGTGAAGAATCATATGTACTTATAAGAATGAGAAGTGAGGGGAGTCTTGTCAAGCACAAGCCAAGAGGAACCCCAGTGACGTCACGTGGACACTGCTTAACTATCAGCACGCTTCCCTGGGAATCCCGATATGTAAGAACTGCCCGACCAGGGAAGCCCAATCCTTTCTGAGGCTTAACTCACCAGTGGATCTTGTTTGTGGCGATGCTCCTTCCCAGCTATGACCCGGATTCACTATTGGCTTTTTTAATTCTGTACGTCTGTCACACCAGCCAGACATGAGAGCTTCTTGGTTTTCCTATAGAGTTTGAGTATTTCCTTGGTGAAATCTATCCCGTCTCCCCAGTTTTCCTGATTCTGTTTCTGCCCTCAGGGTACGAGACTTGCCAGACCTTTGCCTGTCCACACGCCGCTCAGTTCTCCTGATTGTGATGCTGTTCGAATTTCTCTGCCGTTGACCTGGACCGTCGACTCTGAGTTTGTTTTGCTCCTAATAAACCAGCTTTAGGAACCTGCTTCCACACAAGTGTCCTCCCTCCTGCACATTCCCCTCACAGTCTGTGCTTTCTGGCAGTCAGACTCGATAGAATCTCTTTATACAACGCACAGAGCTTTATTATGGAAAATCCGTTACTTTAACAGATGGAAATTTACAAATCATTATAACAAGCATGATGCATTAGTTTAGTGCAGCATATATGCTTAAATGACTTCATCAAGCAGTCCTAACTGCATGAATGTTTTTTAGCAGATGTCAGTAAGAAGCTGTAGGAAATATAGGAAGTGCAGAGAAAAGCCCATAATCACAAAAGCAGAGGCTTGAACAATACAAACACATAGTTTGTTGTATAACAAAAAATGATAACCTTATTCGTTTACAAAAAAAATCTATATAAACAGTAGATTTAAGCAAAACATTCAAGTAGTAATACCTTTGCAACATTTTTACAGAATTAAATCCCAAATCTTTTTGTGAGCACTATGTCATAGGAAAGTAAGATACAATAAGCGACATCCAAAGAATTCTTATGTATTTGTAAAATGGCAAATTATCAGTATAGATTAAGGC
The DNA here is from genome assembly GCA_026779585.1 of Mormyrus proboscirostris. Taxonomy (NCBI): domain Eukaryota; kingdom Metazoa; phylum Chordata; class Actinopteri; order Osteoglossiformes; family Mormyridae; genus Mormyrus; species Mormyrus proboscirostris. The sequence continues at coordinate 1,623,958 of JAODKF010000044.1, read as the reverse complement.
CCTGTGTGGCACAGTGGTGCAGTGCCCTGTGTGGCACAGTGGTGCAGTGGTTAGCACTGTTGCTGCACACCTCTAGTACCTGTGTTTGAGTATCCACCAGCGTTCCCTGTGTGTGGAGGTTGCATGTTCTCCCCGTGTGGTCGTTGGGTTTCCCCTGGGTGCTCTGGTTTCCCCCCCCACAGTCCAAAAACATGCTGAGGGTAACTGGAATGAGCTGGTGCCCCATCCTGGGCCGTTCCCTGCCTTGCACCCATAGCCTGTGGGAAGGGCTCCGGACCCCCTGCGACCCTGAATAGGATTAAGTGGTTCCAGAAAATGGATGGACTAAGGCCCATTAGTGAAGCTTTTAGGATCACAATAGTGTCCCCCCCCCCTGCATGAAACTATTAGGCGCCCGAATAAAAAAAATCTCTTCGTTCTTCCAGTATTGGTTACCCAGTACAGGGTGGAACCTCTCATGAAGTAAGGTCACATCCACTATTGTGATCAATTTGCCATTGCCAATAAATTAATAATTGTGTTTAATTTCAGATCATATACTGTATAGTTCCTTATTCATTCATACTCAGTACACAGTTAAGGCAAGACTGGCCTCTCTCCCTGTAAGGAATGCCAGTTCAACACAGAACTCATGCTCACATATTATGCTCAGTCTTTAGTTGTTTTTGGAATGTGGTAGAATCCTGGACCCTGATAGAAGCCCTAACAAATGTAATATAGAAATACGACACTGGTCTAGAGCTCTACGCGCTTCGGACCCCTAATAATCAGAACAATTGGAGATGGGAAGGAAACAGTGCTGAAGGTGTGAGGCCACAGTGGTGCCCACTGCTTAACATTATGTGCAAATAAATATAATCTGACATAAAGCCTATAAATACAACTGATCCCTAGCAATTTATATTTTCAAATGATTTCATCAACTTTTGGATTCTGGTATTCAGTTATCGTTTTTATCAGCACTGTAGGTCAGCCTGCATTGTGCTCGTGAATTTGCTTTTTCACAAGCATGACAAAGACCACACCCAGTGTAAGGTGTTGTGTAAGGTACACATAACATAAAGACATTATTCCAAAGAATTCCAGGCAATCTTGCACGCAAAAAACTCCCGGAATTAGAAATGCTTCTATTAACTCCTTGCCATAATTTGGCTGCTAACGTCCGAAACGTAAAGCAGTCGCCAGGCAGAATGTTAACGGATTTTAAAATGTTTTCAGAAGATAGTTAGACTGCACGCTCTGTAGCAACTTAAATTCACTGGTGTCAGTGCAGCGGTTAGTCACTTCCCTTTTGTAACAACCAACTTAACAGCCAAATGTTGAAATATATTGTGCAAAAAATACAGCGAGTTGCACGCACAGCATACTACAACATCATAAAACATAAATGCTCCACTGTGGAGGACTTCGATAATTATGTACCAGTTCTTTCCCTGGAAAACTCTCAAAAGCTGTTTTTGTGTTTATGCAGATTTTCTTTGGATTTTCTAGATTCCTCCAACAGGACAAACATATTCGGATTACTTGGACTGGTGTCTTTTAATTGCTCCAAATGTGAGTTTTGTTGCGTTTGCCTTGTTTGGCTACATGATGGACTGCCATCATGCGCAGATCCCGTCCTTGAGCACCCAGTCACTTGCATAAGGCGACCAAAGACACACGCAGAGCTACTAAACACACTGCAGATTAGGGGGGGGAGTGCATTTCTCAACAGAGCAAAGGGCCAAGTATGTCTCTAGCAACTTGCCCCTTTTAGGCAATGTAATAAAATGCCCTTAGCAATGTTAGTATAATCAAATACAGAATTGTATTGTTGTCCCAGATTCCATTTATCTAAATAAGATTTTAATATTAGTCAAGCACAGTGTTGTGTTCACTCCTAAAATCAACTTGTGGATGTGTGTTTTACATTTTCAAAAATATCTATAAAATTGTAGCTTACTTATTTTTAAAATATGTGTTTGCCATTTAGAACCGTGGTCCACCGGTGCCCTACGCACTTCCATCTGCACCCTAACCCCTCTTTGGAAATGTTCCACCCTTTCCATCAAAACTTGAGGTTTACCCATTGGGTACCCGTGGGTACACAAACCCAGCCTGAGTACCCAGCGCCTGGCCAGAGGGGCGGTCAGCCCATCTTTGCCTCTGAGCCTGCACCAGCTGAGCCTGTCCAGTGTTCGTGGGGGCCTGGCAAAGGGCCCAGCCTTGGGCCCACTGGAGGGGTCGAGGATCGTCCATCCTTCATGCACATTCATAATGGCGATCAGGTCAAAGCTCTGCACAGTCGCTTCGGCGATTGAGGCACATTGGCCATTCGGGTTCAGAGTTTCCAGTCTCCATTAAAATGTAAGAGAAGTTCTGCTGGAGATGTGAGTTAATATTAATACCCCTATTCAGCTATTGCGGCCCCGCTATATGGCGGTTCAGCTATCGCACCCCCGCTGGTTCAGCTATCGCGGACCCGCTATATCGCAGATTTTTCCCCGACATGTCACAGTTCTCTGCGTATCGCGTACCTTGCTTGTTTGAAGTTGAAGGTCTTGAGTTGAAGGTCTTCTGAGCTAAGGCCTCTACCAAACACTCTCTGCACACCCTAACTATACTGTATGTCTTCACCCAGATGCCCAAGACATATGGTCGTAGATCTGATGATTCAACCACAAAATCAATCATCAATCCATGACCTAGGATGTTCTGGTGCGATGCGCACCCTTACGCTCAAACATGGTGTTTGTACAAAGTCCAGAAACTTCAAAGTCCAGTTCAGATTGGGCAGCCTGTTCTTCTCAGTCTTACCCATACAGGATTCACTGTCGTGGCCCATGTGAATGCCAAACTCCCCCAGCAGAACAATGCAGTCCCTGAGGGGGGGGCACCGTCCAGCAGCCTATCCTCAGTCTCTAAGCTCTAAACTTTGCACAAACGTCATCATGAAACAATGTGCAGAGACGAAAAGAAAAAAAATGCACTGATACAAAAAAATGTTATTAAAGCTGGTGTTAAGACATATGTATGAAGTTTCCATTTGATGGGCACCATCTTGTAAATGTGCATATATGCATGAGCCTGAGATTCTGCCCAATTGCCACCTACAAATGAAAATAAGTTGCATGCTCATATAATATTCAGATTAAGTCTTTCTGGTTGTGAAGTCTGATGATAGCGATTGTAAATAAAAATATTAGAAGAGGAATTTTAAACAGTGCAAGGTAGAGAAATGATAAAATGTTATATCTGGCAAAGCAAAATGGATGTACATTATTACACACACAGTCACAATCAGAAGTTCGCTGGTTCAAACCCAGCCTCAGCACGTCTGCGGGTCCTTGAGCAAGACCCTTAAACCCCAGCTCCCTGGGCGCCGCTACAGGTGGCCGCCCTTCACTGCCAGCTTCCTCTGCAAAGAGCAAGTTGAGGGAGGCGTTCTTAGTAGTTTTACACTATTTTGTGTTTTTGGATTAGCTGCAAAAATACATTTCATTGTCTGCGTACTTGAACTTTGTGCAATGATAATAAAGTTACATTAAGGACAGACTGGCACATTTGGCCTGGTTGCCCTGTACTGTGGCACAGCGCGAAAATCAGCCTCCCCACCCTCCTGCTGGTCTGCACTTACATTGCATTTAGTGTTCAGGGCCCAAGCAGACTTTTGTCGCTATTGCTCAGCACAATGAAGTTCACGATAAACATCCTTATTTTTGGCTTAAGGACATTTTGGGTGTGATAACACACAACCTTCTTATAGATGCCACGCAGTAATTTTCATTTAATCATGTTTCAGGCATAAGAAGATAGTCCAGTTTTGTATCAAACATCTTGCAGTTTTCGTGTATTGTATCCAGTTGCTCCTGGACACTCTCATCAGCACAGATTTTCAGCAAACACTGCACCTCTGCCGCAAACTAAAGTGATCTCTTTGCCACCATGTACAGAGAACATGTGCACATGCGTTTGCCAATCGCACCGTTGACATCATGTCTGTGTTTCTTGTGCGGGGACAGTTAGCAATCACACTAGAGGTGTACCGTGCCCAAGTCCAACTGAATCGTGCTGCGGCACACCACTTCAAGCAGGTCTGGGCCTGTTTTACTGTAAAATCCCTGGGCACGGTAAATACATTACTTATTTCTGTTCATTGTATATTGTACAACAATCATTTCATCTGTCACCACTTTCCACTTTACACATGTGTGCTGAAGATGCCTTTTTAATGCAACCCATGCACACTGCACCTTAGATATGCTGCTGTTTCCCACTGTCAACTGTGAAATGTACATTTACAGTCAATGTACAGCCAGTTGTTTATAGTACAATCTAAGGTTCCTCTTTTTCTTCCGTTTTCTATTTTATTCTATTCTATGTATATATTGTTAAATTCATTCTTATATATTGTCTGCACTTTTATTTTCTTACTATTGTAAATTGTAACTTTAAGTTCTTGTTTACTCTCATTTGCAGTCTTTGTATCAGTCAGGGTTAATTTCACTACATGTTGTACTTGTTGTGACTATGTATGTGACGAATAAAGAATCTTGAATCTTGAATCTTGAACCAGCCAGGCAAACTGACACTTAGGTTAAATGTGCCTGGGCACGGGATGGATTGCCTAGCGTGAGTACACCCTAAAAAAGTGTGAGCTGCATAAAGAGTGGCAACATATCACCAGCACAGTAAATTTCATCAGCACTACAAATCTACCCGGAAGTGCTCGTATCTGAAGATCGAGAGAAACGACTTGCTGAGCCCAGGGCCAGTGTGACTTCATTTATCGGGGGAAAATCCACAGTATTAGTTCTAAACCATTTGAATCGGGTGGGAGGATCGCAGGGGGCAGACTGGAGCTGGATAAATGCATTTGACCTTAATGTCCTCCAACTATTACTTACATAGATTGCCAGTGTTAAGAAACAAAAGACAATTTTGAAAACATAAGTTATTCATGCTTTGCAGTTCCACTGTACAGTTTTTATAAATAAGTAATTCACTCTGATTTCTTGTTGAGACTATCTTGCTTCCACAAGCCCGGTTATGTTTTTTTCTGTCGTTAACTTTTGCTTTTCACCAACTGTGAAGTGACTCAACAAACCCGACACACCCAAGTTAACTTAAGATCTGTTCTTTAGCCTCACAGAATCCTAGCTCACATATATCAGTGTAAATAGTAATAGTTATATGAATAGTACCTTTATTACAGATCCAAGTAGCATATGAATTTATGAGTGGCACGGGGTGGGGGGGGCATGCAAGTCGTCACAGGGTTACTGGTTTCCTTGGCCCCCGCTAGAACTGCCCTTGCAAACCAAGGATTGTTCTGCTAAGACCCCCGTCTTCGACCACCCAATCCACAATTCACAGGACCCCCAAAGCCCCCCTACAGGTGGTGGGCCCACAGGAGGTAAATGATAATCCTTAGTGAAGAAGCCTCAGTGGCTGAATGAAGACAATCGTGTGACATGGGGAGCTTAGAATGGACTTTTGTGTGGGAATTTTAGGAATTGCCATTTATAACGATACATTAGGATATAAGAAATGAATGGTTACCATCACCGAAGTCTCAAGAAAGGCACCCCCAAGTCTAAATAAATATAATGCATATGTAAATACATTTTAGTGTCTATAGATATAAAAATAGGTCGAACGTACTACAGAGAAAATGTGAAGATTCGTGATGAGCAGTTATAATCTGTAAGGACATGCCGTAATTGATGGTAATCTTTTCGGATTCATATAAGGATTTGGTTTTTTATATAAGTATCGTGACTGAATGGGTAACTGTCCTCCCAACTTTTATTTTTTCTCTGTACAAATCAAGCAATCCCTCTTTCTGCTTAAGTAAAGACTTCACTTAATATAAGTTCACAGTATATGATGGTTAACTCATAGCTCATGGTGTCTACTCATGATTTATTTTGAATCGCAGTCAGATGGAAAGAACATTCATGCGGCATGTCTGGCATGTCCCACCAGGGGGGGCAATTTCCTCGGTATACTTAAATTTCAATTGCTTGTTACTCCAATGAAATCTACAAACCTGACAAAGTAGCATACTTAAACAAAAAAAAAATTAGTTTTCTAGACTTTCCAAGTTCAAAAAAGAAATACAATTTTACATATTGTAAGAATATAGGCCTACATTGCATATGGCTAGATTCTCATTTGATAGCTCATGTTTGCCTGTAGAATATGTTTTTCAGAAGATGGGTTAAGATAAGGGCAAACTCAGAGGTTTCATTGTAAGTACTTCAATATACGTGCTAATAAAAAGAGGGAAGTTTTGTACTGTTGAAGGTTAACAGAATCTTCACACTCACACCCTCGTGAAATGACTTATCATCTCATCAGCCTCGAGGATGACACATCAGGACTTTGACACATAAGTAGCTCTCTGAACATTCTGACTCAACGTTAAACATTGCATTCTATTTTTAGTTTGAATTTGCTTTATGTCTCACTGTTTGAAACTACACATTTTTTAAAAAAAAAACAAAAGTAACATGCAGGTTGGGGAAAATACAAATTTTCTGAGTACTCTGTAATTTACTATGTATATTTCCTTGTTTGAACCACTTGCAAATTCGAGAGAAGGAACAATATGAAATTCAACTTAAGCAGGAACAGTGTTCTTTAAGTTGCATCAAAAGCACTTTTGTATTTACATACTTATTCCTCTTACTTTTATTGGAGTTATAGTGTATAAATAAGGTACATTTTGGTATAATATACTGAGAATATATTGTGATTTTTGAATACTGTGGTAATGTTTTATATTAAGTGCACCTTCATCATGCATTTATTAAGCATTCATAGAAAATTCAGTGTACCTTCACGATGCATTTATAATGCACTCAAAGGACATGCATTAGGAGCATATAAGTATACCTTAACATGTCATAAAGCATTGCATTCATAATACAGTAACGCTTAAGGCCAAGTTTTTATAATAGCATTAATAATGCAGTATAAACATTGGCTATAAATATTTATAAAAATGCATAAGACTTTATAGCTATCTTTTTATGTGTTATGACTACCTTAAATGGTAAATGGTAGATGGACTGCATTTATATGGTGCTTTTTTCTCAAAGCGCTTTACAACACATGCCTCACATTCACCCATCCACACACCGGTGGCAGAGGCTACCATGCAAGGCGCCAACCTTATGAAGCTCTCATCTATTATGCACTATAGAATCCTTTATAATACAGTTCAAAGCATCCTTTCTCTTATACAGACCATTATAATGTATTATAAAGGTATCTATAGTGCATTATAGATGAGAGCTTCGCAAAACATTCACAATGCATAATACACATTGCTATAATGTGTTATGCCTTTTGGATTGTGGGGGGAAGCCAGAGTTGAACAAGACATGTCAGCTGTAATATACATTAATAACAAACATTATAATGGCATAATCATACACAGTTTCTTATTGATGCATATTAAAGCTGTTCAGGTATGTTAGCATGTAAAGGTATACTTATGCTGCGTATGAACGTGCTTTGAATGCATAATCATGGTGCACTGAATTTTCTATGAATGCAAAAGGAAAGGGCCAGTTAATGATAAATTGTAAATGTTCAAGTGTTACCAAATATATTTCTAGATTAAAAAGTGATTTAGTTATCTTTTTTTGTGCGCAGAAGACATTTTCACCCATCCATCTTCTAACAAAGTATCCAGTATGTAGTTGTGGAGGGTCTGCACCCTGTCCCAGGTAGGATAGAGGACAAAGAGGACATCCAGGCCAGTATACTAGGCCATTTACGGGCACACACTCACACCCTATAGCATTTTACAGATACCAATGCACCTAAGTACACACCTTAGGACTGTAAAAGGGACTATCCAGTGAAAAGCCATACACACACAGGAAGAGCATGAAAATTCCAGTCATCCAGAGCAAGATTCAAACCTCCAGTTTTCAAAGCATGAGGCAGCAGGACTTTTCATGAGCTATTTTACCCTCATATGCATTTTGAGCTCACTCTCCATTTTCTTTTCCCATGCACAACACAGGACTCTTCACAATACCTTTCAATGTCACATAGCTTAAAGGATGAAGGTAATAATGTAATCATCAAGCCATATATAGAGGTATCTCTCTGCAGACACCAGTAAAACCAGGCACACAATTTCAAGTGATTGTGTTGTTTTTTATGTGCATTACACATATTTTCTCATAGTAAAATGCTTTCACAATAAAATGCTTGAAAGAAATTCAGGCTGAAATCCTGCAACATTTTGCAAAACACATTCAAATTGCTATCTGCAGTTTCACAAGCGTTACATTTTGTCACTTAGGTCCCAGATATTTCCTGCTAACTAACCTCACAGTTATCTTCCTCATTTAGAGCTTCCTCTTTGCAGTGCTGCCCTATTAATGATCGGACGCTCTGCCTTATGTGCATTGTTGTCTGCTACACCGAGAGAAGTGCTGTCTGAACTGAGAACACAACCAAAGGGGCTTCTGGGAAACAACGCAACTGAAAAATCTTCCAATGACAGTGAAGCTGAAGTGAGGTAAGTCAGCAGCATGATCATTTAAGAAAATTATAATCATACCAAAACGACAATAAAATTATACAGCATTTGAATTGACAGCACATAGTATGTCAGGTGAGAAATTACTCTTTGGCTCTTATGCTGTGATTCTTTTAGTGAAAGTGAAAATGTAGATAATGGTTTCAATGTACTGCTTGAAACAGAGAAGAACGGCACACGGAAAAAAACCACTTTCAGTATGGTTAATAGCTCAATGAAGAAGAAATTTGAAATTTTTCTTCTTTTTAAGGTAACATGAAATTCATCGGCTTAATCGCCATGTTGAACAAACATCAAAAACCTTCTACATAAATATCTGTGATGTATAATTACTTTTAATACCCAAATTTGGAATTCACGGCAGCTATTTTATATTTTAACAACAAATGAAACAGACTCTTCATTTAAGGTAATGCATAAGCTAGAAATATTTAATATACGGTAATCAGTAAAAATATTAAATTGGTAATATATTGATTTTTAATTAAAAGCATTTTTTGTGTATTGTTTAATGTAAAATTATTCATTTAATGTATACCTTTTGTTTTTTTTATTTAACTAAAGAAAAAGGCCTACATAAAAGTATTGTAATATTTCTTTGAATAATGGATGTGCCATTCTTTACCTTTCAGGGGTTGGAAACTCACCGGTACTGTTCGTCCAAAAGGCCTCCCACTTAGTGTATTTGACAAGCTGAGTTGGACACTCAGTATGTCAGGGTGTCAGTTTGTCAAATACCCCAAGTGAGAGGTCACTTATCGCCATGACAACATCGGGAAGTTCCCAGAAAACCAGATTCAAAGTTATCATCGGAGACTCAACCTGTAAGCTTGCAATTATCTCATAGCCCAGTTTGGAATCAGAGGTTTAATGACGATGCACTTTATTCATTATGGAACATTCTCCAAGCTGCTTATGAGAAATCTGTATGCACAGTTTAATATGTCAGAGTTGAATATTTTTGTGATTATATTTAATACGTTTATACCAGAGGAATCCTATTTCTTGTCATATGAAACACTTGAATAAAATCTAAAATAAGTTTAATCATGATTGTATGATATGCAAAATAAAATACTTTTTGAAAAGTAACATTGGAAAAATATAATGAATTATGTATATTTTTGTTTTAATAATTTTTTCTAAAATAAAACATAACCTTGGCATGAAATGACACCATGATAATTAGGTACATCATAGGGTTAATACATAAACTTCAAAATGGAGGACTGTCTGATGTGTTTTTTTATGCCATAAGCCATTTAAGGCTATCAATAATGGCATTTCTGGAGACTTCCCCTCATATGCTGGCTTTGAGTAAGAGAGGATGCGTGTTATCTTGTGATCAGATGGCTATATATGGAACATGTGCGGCATTGTAGAATAGAATGTAGTCATAGAGATACTCACCACAGGCAACCGAAGGACATGACAGCCTTGAGTTACTCTTCAGTCCTCAAATATTAATGTGGGCTGAGGAAGAAACTTGCCTTTTAAAAGAGGCATAGGGCCGTGGTTTCTGAGACCAACACCATCAACCAGCCCCTACTAACAACTTGAAATTAATCATAGTGAACTAGCCTTTCTGCTCCTATACGATGTAGTACTTTTGCTCATTGACTTTTGATATTGAAAAGGGGCATATATTATCCAGTGATTGGAGTGAAAAGGCAATAATTTCTTGCCCTTATATTTAAGGTTTCACTCTCTCAACCCTGAATTATGTTTCTTTTGTCCTTTTCATTCTTATTGTTCTGCAGTGGGACAGGATATTTTTGATTTTTTTATGTCCATGAAATATCCAGATTAATATTTCAGTTATTTCTTACTCTGTTAGTCACTTTGATAAAATGACCCATTGGACTGAGAAGCGGACAATGTTGGACTGAAGGTGCTAGATAAACCATGCTGAGGAGTACAAGCATAGCCCCACGTAAGTGTATGAAGGTTAAAGCTCCTTCCAAACGTGTCATTTCAAATAATCAACCAGTACCACTGCATTTCTTACATTTCTGTTTCAATAAGAAATAATCATTAATGCATTCCTCTTCACCAGATTTCCCAGTACAGGAAAACATTTTAGGACAAATGCTGCAGTCAGGATTTGAAAAATAGTGAGGTCCGGGAACCAGGGGTGGGGGCTGTATCTCGTCAGTCACATTATCGATAGCGTCCTGTTCTTAAGCTGTTTATTTTTTAAAGGAATTAGTTATGTTAGCCTATTTTTTAATAAGGTGAATATTTAGCTTCAAATTTTATTTTAGGCCGCGGTTTGGACCTCGGTGACCTCATAGCTGGCCACAGCCCTGCCGCGGTGCAGTTTTATTTTTAAGGGCAGGCCTAAGTAGGGGTGTCATCAAGTAAAATTAAATACTTTGGAATATTACATACAAATGAAAGGAAAAGGCCAGACTGGGCTTACGTTATACAGTATATTGCGATATACTTACAACAGTATATCGTTCATCAGGCAGATGAAAGATGAGCTTATTCCTCTTCCTGTTCCTTTTCTTCGACGGTGGAGTTCATGGAGGGTCACAATATCTTGGTGGTACATGCTGCCACCTGCTGTGCTTGAGTGCAAATAGAATTACTCCAGTAACAAAGCCCTGATGCAGTCAAATCCTGAAATATGACACATAATACTGTGGCCTGCCGTGATTTTTTTAATACTAAAAAAGTACCTTTGGAACAACTCAACCAGTCCGCAGAAGGCCCTCTAATAATCTGCTGGAATAATTTGTAAAAACACACAGTTTTGAAAACTGTAAAGAAGTTGTGAATCACGTAAAAGCTTATTTGTTATCTTCCTAATTATCCTTGATATAGTGGTCAAAGAGCAATCTCACTTTCCCTCCCTATAATACCAAAAATGGTTCCGCCTGTCACGCCATGGCAAAAGTATAACATTTATTCGCCCCTCCCCGCTCCAGTCAACTGTCAAAATGACAAGTCGTCAAAAGTCAGGCGCTCAGAAAAGGAGCGAAAAGCGAAAGAGAAAATAATACCAGGGGTGACTCAAATAATAATGGTCGGTTATATACATTAATGGATAAATGGTTTTATAATGTACGTGCTAATTATGTCTGGACTGTTTAAGGTTCCGATATGTATTTTTTTCCCATATGAATGTAATGTAGAGATCATTAAATAACGAGTTTGTTATAGACAACTTCAGATTTCCATTAGAAGATTCATATTAGAAATGCAGCAACAGTGGCAGTTAAGCTGACACCAAAGACAATGCAACTGAAATCACAAATGAGAAATAGAAAGAAATCAAGCTTCCAGCTATGCGTCTGCTAGGCAAAGCACAGGTTTTCGGTGGTGTATAGAGTAGCTAAATGACTTGGTTTATCAGCATGCAAGGAATTTTTGGGGGCAATGATACGGTTTGATGTTGTCAAAGAAATTGAGAAAACCCCAAAATCTTACAAAACTGTGAGACAGTGTGTTTGCAACATGTCAGATCACATAGAATCTGTCCTCAGCAAAAAGTGGTACATTTGCGCTCCTGATGGTTTCATCTGACAATACTGACCACTGGCAACTCATTGCTAATGAGAGATTTGTGGGAGATTGTATTAAGGATATTTTATTATGTTGTAAATGTTATATATGTACTATGGGTGAAGAGAAATTCAGGGTCATAGACAAGTATGTATAACTGATGAGGGAGAGATCTTGTGGCTTAGACAATCCCTCCTTAAATGCTAGTAGAGATATAAGGAGGAGATTATTGTGGGCATGTGAAAAAAGAGGGACTCCTTTAGGGTCACGTCAACGAGGATCCCAAAACGCTCCTTAACTGGTACAGTAGTCTCAACAACACCCGTCCTTCCTGAGAAAGCTAAAGATATTTGGCATCAAACAGAATCCTCAACAACTTATATAGAGGTACTATTGAAAGCATTCTTACCAGCACGATCACAGTCTAGTTTGGAAACAGCTCTGCGGTTTGGACCGCAAAACCCCACATGTGATCAGAATTGCTCAAACCATCTGAGGAATGGCATTGCCATCTCTGTAGAACATTTATCGTACCAGGGTCACCAGGAGGGCCCATAGTATCATAAATTACAGTGTCCATCTCCTGTACATCCTATTCACACCCATTGTTTCTTACTGAAGTAGTGCAGTAGACAACTAAATACAAATAAAACTGAAAATGGCTGTGTGGGAGAAAACGT